>QFDD01001382.1:0-26810 GCA_006871305.1 Vachellia collinsii
AAATTATTTTGATAAAAAGATGAATATGAAAAAATGAAAAATATTGCATTTATAATTTATACACTTTCACTTTTTGTAAAACAAGGTTATTTTTTAAAACAAAATTGTTATGCTTTTTGTTAACGACAATTATAACTTACTAATTTAGTAACAAAATTGTTTTACCAAAAATAATTAGGTAGTTTTGGAGTATCACATCATTCATATTCTCTCCAATAAAAATATTTCAATTACCTTTTCTATTTATTGCATATCTAATAAAATTTCTTGATTATTTCTTTATTTATAACTTATTTTAATATACATATGTGAAATATAGAAGATACAGATGGAATACTTCTATTTAAACCAAGTGAAACCCAGAAAGGTACGGTGCTTGTAACTACTCATCAAACCGTCAACGATTGGCCTTCATTCATCGACGTTGATATGGGCTCCGACAACAACATCACCATCATCTGAGCCACCGTTGTTCAGGCCTCCATCATCTTCATTTTTCATATCTTAATTTAAAAAAAGTGAGAGAGTGTATAAATTATAAATGCAATGTTTTTTATTTTTCATGTTCATCTTTTTATCAAAATAATTTGTAGGGATTTATTTTTTTTCCGGTTAGTTTGAAGGGATTTAAAAAATAATAACTTTTTTTTTGTTGAGAGAGGGATTTAAAAGTAATAATTTTTTTTTCGTGGGGGACTTTGTGGGGGGGTTGGGGGACGTGGGGGTGACCCCCCAAACTCGTTCACTTGTTTGGGGATATTTTAATTAAAAAATATTGCCCAAAAGGGGAATTTGTACTGAATTTGTTATGAACGAGTTCAGTATACATTTCCTAAACTTGTTTATTTGAAGAATGAGTTTAATTATAGCATATGGGTAAAATTTTTTAAAAGTATAGTATATGAATAAATTTTTTTACTGTTTACATTACCAGAGTCAAAAGGCCCAACCTTTCTCTCCTTGCAAGGACAATCATGCTTATAGATAACTCACCAGATACCAACAAAAAAGTAAAAAAGAAGGCAAAATTCTCTATGGAAAATTCATGAAAAATACCCGGAAGATGCGAGAGGGGGATTTGTGAAGAAGGGGCTTGTGAGATTAACAAATTACTAAATGCAGCAGAAGAAGGGGTTTGTGAGATGCGAGGGGGGTTGATTTCAGAAATTAAAAGGCACGCGCGCGCTCAAGTTCTTTTAGCAGTTTTGGCACTTTCCAGATTAATTACATATGGAATTCAATTCCTCTATATATAAGAACTAAGCATTAGAGTATGATGCTTTTGAGTGTTTTTGTATAACTTTTTTGAAGTGAGTTTGAGCGCCAGGCCATACGACTGGTACGTAATAATTAGAGGTTTGCGCGTTATAAAATGGAAAAGCATTTTAATCTCTTGAGGAGAGAACAAGGAGAAATATACCTGAGGAAGGTGAGAAGAAAGAGGCAAAAATTAATTAATGCTAAGCTGAAATCTTAATCTTATTTTCCAGAACTCAATGAAACAATATTAACACTTTAATAAAGATTTACTAAGAAGCATAAAATAAGTTATCATTAGTTATGATGTGGTTGTTAATACGTTATGAAAAGTTATCATTTCTTTTGAAAAAGTTGTCAATAAGATATGCTGGTTTCTTTTAAGATTTTTGAAGTGCAGTTTCACCTCCTCCTTAAAATTCTGAAATCTCATACTGCTTGCTATTACATATCTATTCTTTCACTTATTCATAACCCAAATGAGGTTTTCCATATTCAAGACATATTTTTCAGGAATTGATTATTATGATTGGGAAGAATATATTTCTTATTTAGAAAATCTTTAAATTTCCAGCTGTGTTCAAATCGTCCCAGAGCATGCCGAGGGGGGAAAAACAAAGAAAGTGCTTTTACATAAAGTTGATTTGTCAAGCTCCCTAAAAGGCACATGCAGGAAGGGACAAAAAAAAGGGAAGGAAAGTGGGAGAATAGCGCATGGGTGGGACGAGTAATAATGTGACACGTGGCAGGAGGCGGTGGATGCCTTCTCCGCATGGGGGCCACACACACAGTCAAGTTGCGATAAATATTTCTGTTTTTTTATTATAGTTAAATTTTGTGGAAGGGACAGAGAAAGGAGAAGGAAAGTAGGGGAGAAAAAGGGACTGAAAATTCTTAATTCTCAGCCAATCCGAGCCGCAAGTTTAGGCCGTAATCCTTATGACGGGAGGGCAAAGAAATGAGCAGCTGAAGCCTAATCCCAAATAACCTTCCCTCCCGCCTCCCATATCTCATCGACATGTTTTTTCCCTTTGTAGTTTTAGTGCGTTGCAAGCTTAATTAATGCCTCTCTTGTGCCCTTTTTAATGTAAATTTTAAATCCCCAGAATTCATTTGGACGATGACCTTTGGTTAAATTGTAACACCCCTCTATCAGTTGGTTCAAGTGCTCAGCGTGTGGTGTCGAATGAATTATTATTAGACAAAAGTCTACACAACGATTCCGAACTGTAAAATAAGGATACGTTAAATATTCTCGGGCCAAAAAAAAAAAACAAAAAAGATACGTTAAATATTCTATGAGCAAATATTTGACGCCAACTCAGCTTCTCTATATTTGACGATGCTTCTATATAACCATCAATAATTACGCGTCCTCGGGCTAAAAAAAAAATATTGCAATATCTGTAAACGTGTGCTACCCACAGACACAACAAGGTGGGGGCGGTGGTCACGGGAACCTATATTCTCATTGTGGAATAGGGGCCGACTTTTTACCTAACGATAACGATATTTGCTTGCATTTTAAATAATTTATGAACGGTGTCTTCTGGTTAAACTGTAACAACCATTTATCAATTGATCCAAGGGCACAGTGATGTTGGAATGAATTATTATTAGAGAAAAGTCTACACTTAACAGTTCCAAACTGTGAAATAAGGATGCGTTAAATATTTTATGAGTAAATATTTGACGCCAACTCAGCTTCTCTATATTTGACGGTGCTCCTGTATAGCCATCAATTATTAAACGTCATATATTGCAAAATCTGTAATATTTAATAGCCCGTTTGGTTCACGGAGTTCATGGGAATGCAATGGAATGTAATGGATGGGAATGTAATGTAATGGAATAATGATTACATAGCATTTGTTTGGTATGTTATCAAGGAATTATGAAATAGAATTTATATTTTATTTTAAAAAAATAAAAAAAAATGTGAAATAAACTTTTTAACTTTATTAAAACTAAAAATGAATAATATAAATGTATAAATACTAATTTATGAAAGATACAAGTACCTATATGTTAATTTATACAAGCTGTAATCCGGATTACATAGCCAAAGCTATGTAATGGGGATTACCTGATTTGATGTAATCCATTGTAATCAGGATTACATTCGATTGCATTACCATACTAACCAAACAATGTAATCAATAGAATGCATCATGATTACATGTAATCCTCTTTCATGTAATTGAACCAAACGGGCTATAATTGTTTCAGTAACTTACAGTCCTCAGGTCAAAAGAAAAAAAAAAAGTAATTGACAGTCCTAGTGACACGCAAACAGATTGAAATTTCCAGGAAGGGGGGCTTTCATGATTAACGAAGACTTGAGTGACTTGACTCCTCTATATATATATATATGATGCTGTAAGGCACTTGGTCGATAAGTTTGCAAGCGTAGTAGGAGAAATATTCTCTCTAATAATTTCCTCAGCAAACGTCAAGCAAATCATCAGGTTAGCTGTCTCTCCCCTTTTCTATCTTTTTTGTTTTTTATATATGTACATGCTACTTTAAAATTGTGTTACCTGTTATTTTATTTTATAACTTTGTCTTCATGATCACCATCAGATTCATAAGTTTAGTTCAAGTATTACAAAGGATTAAACGGTTTCTTTTAATCTATGTCCATCACTGTGCCATTGTTGTGTGTGTCTCTTGATTTCATGTTTTTATACAGAGGAAAACGCTGATTAAGGATATAAAAATTACCCTCCATAGCATGTACAAGACTTAACTAGGTAATCCATAAGATGTAAAGTTTCCTTATCTATATGGTTAACACTAATCTGCCAAATAATAAAAACACTAAAGGGGTGAGACTCATCACTTCCTTGAGAATTAATTAATAACTTTGATGCAGCATGAGAAAATAACTATATTCTTATAATCCTTATCCCAGTATAACTGTAAGTCTGGAAGAATTCTCAGTATAGGAGTTCACACTTATTTAGTGGAAAACCACAATCTATGATATGGTTGTAATTAAAATTTTCCTAATAAAGTTTGAATAAAAATTCACGGATACCATAGACAATCTGTTTCTCATATTTAATGTCCCCATGTTGATTTTTTTTTAAAAAAATATAAGCAAAAAAAGAAGCTACAAAACCCAATTTATACTTAATAATAAAAGCAAAAAGTAATGAATTGTTTCTAATTTCATAAATGGATATTCTTCCTTATTTCTTTTTTGATACTATATTCTTCCTTATTTCTAAGTCTACTGATTTTCAAATTTATATTTCAGTTTAATTAGCCATAATTAACGTACCATCATGAATTACACAAAATTAATATGAGAATGTTCATATTTTGACCAAAAAAAAATATGAGAATGTTCATAAGTTATAAACAAGATGTCGGTAAATCTAGTTCTAAATATAAAATTCAATTTGGAATACAAACTATTAATCGTCGTGCCACATGACTCACAAATATTTTCAATTTCATCTCACAAATGCCTCTCCTAAGAGTATTGGTGTAATGGGGCAACGTTGTTATTTGGGTACAAGTTTAATTAGGATCTGATTCTTTGCAGATTAATTATTATAATTCAATTTATGTATTCTTGTTTTATTATTCTGTTAGCCTTGTACCTGGTGGGCTGCTTAAGCGACACACACACAAGTCTTGAATAGAGTTGAGAATTCGGGCTGACCCATCACGGGCTCAGCACGTTTAAACCTGTTAACATAAAACGGCATGGTTTTTAAAGCCTGGTCCTTGAACTAGCAGGCTTAGGACAGCCCGGGGACTTTTAGCTCGTTTAACAAAAAAAAAAAATATTCTATTTTCTTATTTTTTTTTTAAATTTAAAATAGTAAAATTTCTAATTTAAGACATAAATAATATCAAAATTAAATTAAAAAAATAATGTTAAGATAACAGTATGTTATGAATGACAATTTCAACAATTGGATATGAAATTTTTTTCCAGTAGTAATCACATGATTTATAATTAAAAGATGATCTTTAAATGTTATTAATTCAAGAAATAAAATAATAGAATAAAGTTTTGTATTTATTCCCTGATTTTGCAACTTAGCACTTAAATTTGTTGGTCATAGACCATCCTGTGGGTTATGGGTCGGCCCACAGATCATGGGCATGTTTAACATATTTTCATTTTTTTTTCAAATAGATCAAGTTACAACAATAGATTTTTAATTTAGTTTTTGAAAAATAGTTTGTATGTGAAAAACAATATAACAAGTTTAATATTGAAATTGGAAAGAATAAGGATTCGATGAGTGAAAATGTGTGTATGTGTGTGTCTTTGTATAGCACATATAATAATTAGAATAAGTGTTTGCTTGAAATAATTTCTTCTAAAACTTTTAAAAAAAAATAGAGTTGTTATAATATAATGTATTAGATAAGCTATAAGAAAAATTATATTTCAACAATGTTTTTTTCTTTTCACATTTATAGATTTGTATGGGGTATATGATAATTATGATTACGATTGACAAGGAAAAAAATTTAAAAATAAATGTTTGATATAAAAGAATTTGTTTCTGAAACTTGGAAGAAAATATAAGAATAACAAAAAATGTCTAAAATAAAACTAAAAAAAATAATTTGACGGGCCTAAACGAGCCTGCCCCTGGCCTTGCAGGGCTGGCCGTTTTAAGCTCATGGCCTTATAGGGCCGACCCTTTTAGACCCACTTTATTTTTTTTACATCAATCATAGGCCCAACTCTTGACTTAAACTGACCTAATAATCAGGTTGGCTCCATGAGTTTGGTTCGTTTTCCCGACTCTAGTCCTAAATATCACAACACTACACACTTGTCTAAGCAAAACATGGAGAGATGAGATTTGACCATTGTGATGGCCCACTAACACTTAAAATTATCCTTGAAAATTCATCTAGTTGGTTTCTTTTAAGCCAAATTAGGATATGGAAATTGCCCATCGACAAAACAGGGCAGGGTGGTGATCAAGTGAAGCCCCCAGTAAATAAGGATGCACTAAATATTATGTGAGTAAATATTTAACGTGAGCTCAGTTTCTCCGTATTTGACGACCATCTTATATAACCATTAATTATTGAGCATCATATATTACAAAATTTGTAATATTGAATTGTTTTAGTAATTTACAGTCCCAATGACACTAAAATTGAAATTTCCATGAACTGGGCTTCCATAACTATCGAAATCTTGAGCTTGACTTGACTCCTATATATATGATGCATAAGGTGTGAAGCACTTGGTCGACAAGTTCGCAAGTACGGTTGAAGAAATATTCTGTTTAGTATTTCCTCAACAACATCAAGCAAATTAAACCATCAGGTTAGTTGTTTATTTACTTGTATAATCTCTTTTCTTATATATTTACATGCTACTTTTAAAATTTTGTAACTTTGTCTTCACCATCAGATTCACAAGTTTAGTTCAAGTATTCAAATGATTAAACGTTTTCTTTTAATCTATGTCATCACTGTGCCATTGCTGTGTGTGTGTCTTGATTTCATGTTGTTAAGCATGGTTGTTCCTCCTTTTGATACAGCCATTTCCTCTTATTAAAGATGTAAAAATTACCCTCCATAGCATGAAGAAGAATTCACTAGGTAATCTATAAGATGTAAAGTTTCCCTATCCATATGGTTAAAACTAATCTGCCAATTAATAAAATCACTAGAGGACATGGTTAGGGTGCTCATCAAAGTGATGAGCTCTCTCAACCCATTAAACATGAACCATGCAGATTTGATTTTAGAATGTCCAGATCTGATTTTTTAATACGAGTAATTTTTTATCAAGAAATTATTATTTGAAAATACGATAGTTAAGAGATTAATTTTATTTTAGATTTTATACAAATTAAAATAAGTTTTTTATAAAAATAAAAAATAAAAAAAATTACACTATCCAAAGCAGATCAGACGGTCCAGATTCAATGGATTGGAGAAGCTCATTACTATTGATAAACATCCTAACCAATTTCGTCACTAAGGAACTGGTTAGGTTGCCTATAGTGACTGGTTAGGTTGCCTATCAAAGGGATGAGCTCCGCCAACCAATTTGATCTTAGACCATACAGAATTAATTTTAAATGGTCCAAATATGTTTTTTTTAATACCAGCAATTTTTTATAAAAAATTATTATTTAAAAATACGATAGATAAGAGATTTATTTTATTTTAGATTTTATATTCATTAAAATAAGTTTTTTCATAAAAATAAAAAAAATCAGATTTGGATCATCCAAATTAGATCGAACGGCCAAAATCTAATGGATTGGGGTAGTGATGAGCATCCTAACCGATTCCTCTTAACCCATACTTTGAGATAAGTTGAAAAATAATGAGTGGTTTACAGAAGAATCTTCTTTGTAAAATGCAACCTGTTAGGATCAATTTTCTTTTTAAGGAATTTTATCTCCACTTACATAAAATTTTTTTTACAGTGGAAATAAAAGGGAGTGCTCCTCTTATCTTAATTATATATAATTTCTAACATGTTTTATCAAAATCAAAGAAAACTTTAAACATTATTAATTATGCCTTAAAATTTAACTATTTTTTAATTTTATTTCTGATTAACATACACAATATCCCTTGAGAACAAAATTTAAAAAGTGTTAAAAAAAAACACCTTAGGAAGGTAAAAGTTGGGTTTAAGGTTGTGATGCTTGCTGCGGCGAACAACGGCGAAAGGATCTTCTCATCGCGGCAAACAAGTCATATAAATACTTCCATTAACGCGATAGTATATCATTTGTGGGGAAGAAGAAAACGAGAGATCTGAATTCTCTTTGCTTACCACTCCAATGCCTTTTCCGAGCAATTTATGAGACTATTCTCATAAGTCAATCAAACCCCTCTAACTTCTTCTTGATGCTCTAGAGTTCTTAGATCTAATGTTTTGGTTGGTTTATTTGGGATCTAGGTTCGAAAATTTTGGAATTTTCTAGAAAACCTATTCTGGCTCTTTTCTCTTCAAATTCATTTACTATGTTAGATGAGACTAATATAAGATGTCTTTAGGTATTGGATTTCAAGATTAACCTAGTTTTAAGAACTCAAAGCCAGTCTTTTTACTCTGGAATACCTAGAGAGGCAGTAGTTGTAGTAGAGAGTTATATTATAATTCCTTTAATAACCTAAATATAAGAGCTGATACAAAAATTTATAAGTATTTATAGGTAAATTGACAAGGGTATATATAATTATTTTAACAATTAATAATAAGAAAATATCAAATGTAATCGGAAATTTTGACCTAATGAAAATTAACAAATTGACTAAGTTTGGTCCTAAAACAACTTAAAATTTCCATGAAAAAGGGCTTCTATAATTAGTGAAGACTAGAGGTTGACTTGACTTCCTGTCTGTGTGCGTGTGTGTTTGAAATATATTCTCTTTATTTTCCTAAGTATCAATCAAGCCATCTGGTTAGTTATCTCTTTCTACGAAAAAAAAAAACCCAATTTTTGACAGTTAGATTTACTCTCTTGTGCTTTGTTGTTGTTGAAGAAGATTATTTAATAATAAATGTCAATTACTATAAAAATTTTAATTATTATGATTGAAGGAAATGAAGATATTTCTTATTTATAAAATCTTTTCATTTTCAGCTGCGTCCCAAATTGTCCTAAAGAATGTTGAGGAAAAAATTGCTAAACTCGAAATACGCGTGTTGCTTTTCGCTTCCGTTCTAAAATTCTATCAATAGTTGTAGCTCAAATTCACAAGTTGAGTTCAAGGAACAGTATAATGCACTTTGTTGCCCTTTTAACTTGTTATGGATTTCTTTATTCTGGACCAAAGAAAAATGATTTGGTCGAACTAAACCTCTTGCTCTGGAAGATCTAAGTAAGCTAATAACATCATAACATTGATATATTTACAGATCCATCAAAAGATGAAGAGATCGGAGATGAAAGAGGGTTCTCCATTGCTAAACTTGAAAGCCGACTTAGAAACTATAGGCTCCATGGAGCCTATCTCAGCATCAAGTTGCATCTACAAAGTACCACCAAGCATTCGAAAGGGGAAGGAAGAAGCCTACACGCCTATCTTGGTTTCAATTGGCCCATTTCACCATGAAAACCAAAGGCTAAAATCAAAGCAACAATTAAAATTGTGGTACCTCCGCAAATTTCTGAAGAGGAACCAAGATAAATCATTGAATGATTATGCCAAATTCCTACAAGACTCAGAAGACAGCATCCGACATTGTTATTCAGAGACCATACCAATGGAAAGCGACGAATTTGTAAGCATGATTCTAGTTGATGCTTGTTTCATCATTGAGTTGTTTCTTGCTCATCGTATTGCTCAACATGAAGATCAACCAAGTGACCCTCTTGTTAGTAAAGCACTATGGCCAATATGCGAAATAATGCTAGACTTGATTTTACTTGAAAATCAATTACCATTTTTCGTCCTTGAAGGCCTATTCCTCGAAGCTTTTCCCATTGGATTCATTGGTGTGCTTTCATTTCTTGATCTTACCATCCCTACTTTCATTCTCTGGTTCTCAGAAAACATATATTATAACTCACTAGACGCAATGTTTGACAAGTCTTCCTCTACAAACCAAGTGAAACACCTTTGTGATATATTAAGGGCATTTTGCTTACCAAGTAATCCACCACCAAGAATTAGTGCCGAAGCACCATTGAAGCGTTCATATAGTGTAAGTCAGCTACACGAGGCTGGAGTCAAATTACAAGCTTGCCAAGGGAGAATGTTAACCGAGATTGTGTTTTCGGAAGGGGCTTTGAGAATACCAAAAATTAGAGTTAGTAATTGGTCTGAGATATTGTTGAGAAATGTGGTTGCTTTTGAGCAATGTCACTATCCTTCCGAGCTCTATGTGTCAGATTGTGTAACCCTATTGGATTTTCTTATTCAATCTGAGAAAGATGTTGAGATTCTTGTTGAAAAGGGAATCATGGAAAGTTATCTTGATGGTCAAATAGTGGCTTCCATGTTTAGCGATCTGCGTATGAATCTTATTGAAACTTTTCCTAGTAACACTTATGTTACTTTACATACAGAGTTAGATAAATTTTATAATAACCCTTATCACAAGTATAAGGCAATCTTTGTGCGTGAATATTGGAGCACTCCTTGGAAAAAAGCTTCTTCCATTGCTGCAATTCTGCTTCTTTCCCTCACTTTAATCCAGACAATATGTTCTATTGTTTCTTTGTTTAAAAAGTAGGTCAAAAACTCTTGTATTACTCCTAAGTCTTGAATATATAAAATTTGTGTATATATGTATTGCTTTATGTAATAATAACTATTTTGGTGTGCATTCAAACTTTCTTTTTTAAGAATCATTAAACAATTTGAAACATTCAGTGGTCCCATCATCTGCTCCCCTCTTTTCTCTTGGTTAGTCCAATGTGCCTTCTTAAATAATATATCTTCCTTTGTGTGCAATCCATGTTTCTTTTTGTTGCAAAACTAATTCCTAATATGCAAATTATGTTTTGTGCAGATCATCCTTCTAAAGCGCAAACTATCTTCCCTTATATACAAATGATCTTCCTTTTATGCATTCTATCTTCCCTTGATTGTTATTCATCTTCGTCATATGTGCAATCTATCTTCTCTTTGTATAATTCTTCTTCCATTAAAATGCCAACACGTACAAATAAGCTTTCCTATTTGCAATTATATCTCTAGTGTATAAATGAACTTTCATGTTGTGCTCGATAAAAAAATTATTAGAGAAAAAGCAAATTGAAAACTATCACTTTTCCTTGAAACTTTTGACCACCCACACCCAAACCTCTAGAAATAGAACAAAACATCAAAAATCAAAACCATATAGCCGTAAGATCTAAAGCATAAGAAATTGAAACCATGGAGTAATAGAAATTACAGACACATTAGAGAAATACAAATCACAATGAATAAAAAAAACAGAGATTTGCAAATTGATTGATGTTGATGGCAGCCATGAAAGACTAATGTTGACGGCAGCCAGAATGGATGCAAGATTCACAAGGGAATACGCAAACCCAAAGACCTACAACTTAATTGCTTGACGATGGGCTTAATGAGAGACGGCGACAATTTGAGGGTAGTGACAAGGTTAATAAATTATATATCAAATCGAAGGCAAAACCATCCTCATCTTATCGAAGGCCACCATTGCCGTTTTTGAAGGAGTTTGTCGCTGCCGCCGTCAATCATGAGCAAGACAAGAAAGGAGAAGGCAGTGTGGTAATGGGCATTTTGGTCATTTCATTATTAGCAAAAAACTACTCACATAGGGATTTATTATCAATTTCCCCTAGTAATTATCTACTGCCTCAAATCCTTCCTAAATATAAAAGCTAGTTGACTTTTATTGAAGAGATTAAGGAAGCTAAATATACTGTTTAAAAAGGTATTTATAATTATCATTTTTCTCCAAACTAGTTTGTCTGACTTATTAACTAATATATAACCTAATTATATGCCATTATAAATACTTTTAAATAGGGTATTTAGTTTCTTTAATCTCTCCACTAAAAGTTAATTAGCTTTTATATTGGGAATAGAGGTAGTAGTTTTTTTTTCCAGAAATGTTTACTCGGCCCAACAAAGATGTGCATTTTTGCCCTGGAAGTTTTCTCGAATGAGCAATTTCGCCTTGGAAGTTTTCTCGGAGGGAGAGTGACATGGACACCTACGTGGCATTTTATCCGATGTGGCGGATGTCCATTTGCTTCTCTGTTTAATCAGGGTAAGATTGTTACGTTTTTATATTTCTAGGGCAAATAAGTTCATCCGAGAAAATTTCTGGTGTGAAAACGTACTTTAACTTTTGTTAAAATAGATATGTTTTTGACTTTTTATGAATTGTATTAAGAAATAACTTGGGCTATTTTGATCTCAGTAATGTTGCAAACCTAAGTTATGAACCTAATTTTTTTCTATAGTTTTTGAAATGCTTAGTTAAAAGCATAGTTATGAACCTTTAATTATTGGAACCTATGCCTGTAATAGTGGGCTAAGGCCCATCATTCTTTTATACTAGTAACTGAGGTTGTTGGACTTACTCTGGCTTAATCATTAATTGAACAGGAAACTCCACTGAAATTATATTTATAATACAAGGCAAAAGTGATAATCTAGTTATTTAACTTCATGAAAGATTTCATTTTCATAATTTAATAACTCTACCTTAGTAAACAAAAGATATTGGCATTAAAATTTTAAATGTTGACAAAACCTTTTCAAATGCTGTGAAGTTTAATTTTCAAAAATAACAATGATTAGCACATCATTTCAGCTTAAGTGTGAGTTTGGGTGGTATGAAAAAAACAATTTTTAAGGGTAAACCCAAACACATATTTTTTTTCACAACTGGTTTTTTCAACAAAACTATGATTTTGATTAACCCACTCAAACAATTATTGTTTCCAAAATCTATTTTTGGTAAAAAAATTATGGTTTAGGGATGGAAAACCATTGTTTTTTAGAGGCCATTTTTTTTCTTGTTTTTCAGAAGTTTTTAAACAAAATCTATTTTATAAAATCACATTTATCATTATTATTAAAAAAATCACTTTTATCATTTTTCTCTCAAAAGTGATTCCAACATAATGGTATTGTGGCACTATAAAAAAACAAACTTTCAGCGACAACAAAAAAGTTGCCGCTGAAAGGTACTTTCAGTGGTGACAAAAGATATCCTTCAGCGGCAACTTTTTTTCGAGGCCGAAGGTACCCTTTAGCAGCAACATTTTTTATTGCCTCTCAAGGTAGGAATTTTTTTAATTTTAAATTATTTAAAAATTCATTATTTAATTTTTTTTAAAAAATATAATACCTTCAACGGTGACATTTCCTGTCGCCGCTGAAGGTTATGATTTTTTTTTTAAAATTTTAAATTATTTAAAAATTAATTAATATTTTTTAAAAATTTAATACCTTCAGCAGTGACATTTTTAGTCGCCGCTGAAGATTAAGATTTTTTTTAATTTTAAATTATTTAAAACTTAATCATTTAATTTTTTTTAAAATTTAATATCTTCAGCGGTGACGTTTTGTATCGCCGATAAAGATTAAGATTTTTTTAATTTTAAATTATTTAAAAATTAATTATTTAATTTTTTTTAAATTTAATACCTTCAGTGGTGTCACCACTTAAGGTTATGATTTTTTTAATTTTTAATTATTTAAAAATTAATTAATTATTTTTTACAAAAAATTAATACTTTTAGCAGCGATATTTTTTGTCGCCTCTGAAAGTTAAGTTTTTTTGTTTAATTTTAAATTAATTATTTAACTTTTTTAAAAATTTAATACCTTTAGAGGTGACATTTTCTGTCGCTGCTAGAGGTTTGGATTTTTTTTTTAAGTTTAAATTATTTATTTAATTTTTTAAAAAAATTTAATACCTTCAACAGCAGCATTTTCTGTCGCCGCTGAAGGTTAGAATATTTTTTAATTTTAAATTATTTTAAAATTATTTATTTAATTTTTTTTTAAATTTAATACCTTCAGCGGTGACATTTTCTGTCGCTGCTGAAGGTACAATTTTTTTTTAATTTTAAATTATTTAAAAATTATTTGTTTCAAATTTTATTTGTAAAATTTTTTATTGAAGATAATTTTTTTATCTAAAAATAATATTTTTAAGAAATAAAAACTTTTAAATTAATATTTCTATAATTTTATAAAAATATTAGTTTATTATAATAATATATTACTCAATCAATGATATTCTATATATAAAATTAAAAGTTATCATCCAATTTATTTTTAGTTTATAATAATATTATATATTGTATATATAGATATATATATATATAAATAATATATATACCTAAATGTGTGTGTGTATAAATGTCTATAATTTATTATATAGTAAAATATTATATATATTTAAATATGCGTTTAAAGTATGTAAAGTCATTGTAGCTTAACTGGTAAATACTCACGCACACGGCCAAGGGGTTGGAGGTTCGATTCCTGGAGGAGAAAAAATTTCAGATTTATCATGTGGTGACACGTGATGTGCAGGGAATGGTGGTGATGTGGCAGTCTTTGATGACGTAGCATCGACTAGTGATGATGTGGCAGTCGCCTGAGTAAATTATTATTTTTTATTAATTTTGAAATTATTATTTTTTAATAATTTTAAAAATAATTTCAGCGGCGACAATAAAAGTTGCCACTGAAGATACCCTTCAGTGGCGACTTTTAGTCGCCACTAAAGCCTTTTTTGTCGCCGCCGAAACCTTCAGTGACGACTTTTATCACCGCTGAAAGTCAATTTTTTTGTAGTATGGGTTAAAGAACTGAATAGAAAGTTTATAAAATTAAAGAAATGTTTCCTCCAACAAAAGGTCATCTGATGTTAATGGTACTTGGGTATTTGGATCAATTATCAGATTCTTTTCAAAAATGTTTCCACCCAGCGACCCATTTGGTCCAACCAACTTGGGTTCATGTAATTTTAAAAAAAATGGTGGAATTTTTTGCGGAAAATTTTGGGCTCTCTGATCCCAGTAATGTAGCCTAGTCAGCTAATTGCGGGTTGCGGCCCAACATTATCTTTATATTCGCAAATTCAAACAAACGATTGGCATTGTTAACATAATATCTAGAAGGGTAAATGTGCACCCAACACCCTCATCTATTTTTAAAGGCACACTCATCACCCTAATCCATCTAATTGTGCAAATTTACCTGTCAGATGTGATTGTCTCGGGGCCTTTTCTTTTTTAGGCCAAGAAGGTCGTCTCCAGCTTGAAAGCTTTATTGGAGTCAAACAACGTCGCTCTCATCCCTCCCTACTACCTCCTCACCTCCACCGACATTGGGGATTCTTCTTCCTCCCTACTTACATAATGAAAATAGAGCACCTGCCAGTTTTCACACCCTCCTTCTTTTCCTTTCCTTTCCTTTTTTTTTTTTTGGCAGAGAGATTTCTCTGGAGTACACTAAGGCAATCAGAGGCGTGTCGAGGACTTTACTTCAGGGAATATCAAAGAGCTTAGGATTAAAACCTGACACCATTATTGAGTACTCCGGTTTTGATCATGGGTACCAGAATCTTCAACTTAACCTTTACCCTCCATGTTCTCAAACTGAGCTTGCTCTGGGGTTACCTCCTCATACCAATAATGGCTTCTTGGATATCCTCATTCAAAATGGAGTTAGAGGCCTTCAATGGTGGTGATGCTAGGAAGTTGCACAAAGTTAAAATCATGCCTCTCAATGCAAAGTTTGATAAACAGCCTTGACGAAAGGGAAGAGTGAGAACACGGAAGTTGAAGGAGAGTAAGAAGTTGCTGCCATATGCCAGTGTTGAAGAAGGCAAATCGAACCAAATTGAAGGGGACACTAGATCTAAGATTATGTCATTGGTGGAGGACAATGTACAAAACAGCTTGCAGGTGCATGGAGGAGGGGGATAATGTCATTGGTGGAGGACTTGCACTGGAGTCACAGAGAAGATAACCGAAGGTGTTTCATCATAAATAAAAATAACAAGGGTAAATGTTTAAAATTACCTTTTATTTTCTATGAAAAGAGTTGTCAGCATTATAAACAAAAAAAAAAATGCCTTCAATCATTTAAAAATATCTTTAAAATGTTATTCCAGTTAAAAATGGAAAAAAAATACTATTTCTATAAAAAAATCATCACCTTTTTTTTATGTGGGGCCCACCAAGTATTTTTAAATGTGCCAGGCCACACCTAATGTGCCAGCGTTTAAATAAGTAAAATATTCCACCCTTCATCTTCTTCTTTATCCTCTCTCTCCTTTCTTCACCGTTCTTCTTCTTCTTCTACATTGAGGGTGTTTGGGAACTCCTTTTGGAGTCCCAAAATGCATTTCTAAAAGAGGAATGCATTTCTAAAGATATGGAGTGTTTGGCAACACATTCTTTCAGAATGCATTTCCCCAAAATACATTCTGACACGCAAGCCGAGACAAAACTTCTCTTATATACTTACCTCGAATTACGTATAATTACTTTTTAAAATTAATCTCAAACAAGTTAAAAAGTTTTTTCTGTTTAGAATGCATTTCAGGTCGAGACTTATCATTTTATTTTTTAAAATTATGATTTATTGATGAATTATAAAAATTATGAAATAAAATTTTATTTTTTAATGGTATGCAATACAAATATATTTTCCTTTATTCTATTTTTTTATCATTTTATTCTTTTCCTAATTTTATCACATTATATAAAATAATATATATGTATGTAATAGTTTAGTTCGACTCGATTTTCGGTTTTTTTGCTCACCCCTTACATGTTCTAGTGATTCACATGTTCGTCGTGACAAAACGCTTCGTAGGAATCTTCGACTAATGTACTATCATTTTCAACACAAATGAATACCGTTCGTGACAGAATTAGAGATCAAAGTGTACAAACTTTACAATCAAATTAATTATATAATGTTATTATTACTTGGACAATTTTACTTTTCAATTATATGTAATGTAAATATATTTTCTTTTATTCCATTTTTTTATCATTTTATTTTCTCTCATTTTACCAAAATATATAAAATAATGTATATGTATTAATGATCTTCATGCATTTTTAAGTAATTTTTCTCAAAAAGTCACTTTTCCAACATTTATCCAAACATAAATGCATTCTATCAAAAGTCATTCTGAATCTAACTTATCAAAACATAAATACATTATCCTCTCTCTCTCTCCCCCCTTCTTCAGTTGCTCCCCCACCTTCTTCTCAATATCCTCTCTCTGTCCTTCTTCTCAGTTGCTCCCCCACCTTCGTCAGGCGATAGAAAGTGGACTCATCGACCACATTGCTCCCCCAAATATAGTGGGTGATTTTGGAAATCTCAACGGCTGCCCTACCATGTTGAACAGAGTCGCTCATTTCATCAACCCTTTGAACGAAGTTCTTCCAAAGAAAAGCTCGTACAAGAATATGTAGAACGTCTACCAGTCTACTGCACATCTGTGGCCTTTGCCTTTAATGATTTTGGGTGCCAAGTATTCGTGTGTGTCCTACTCGATCCAGGTTGGTTGAATGCAATATCCAGAAGTTCTTCCATCTAGGCTTGAGTTTGAGGATTTTACGAGAGTTGGGCTCACGGCGCAATGCAGAGAGAGGTCGAAGTGTGAGAGCATTATGTGACCGTCTTCTCGCACCAACACGTTCTTTGGTTTGAGGTCTTTCACTGAAATTGCAAGCTCCATCATCATCAGAACCAGCAACAAAGTTTCCAACTACATCAAAGAAGCAGGTATCGCCATCGTCTGAGCCCATGGAGAACGAATGTGCCTCGCCGTATGTACTGATCGTGTGGAAGAGAGACGAGAGGGTAGAGTGTGTGAGGAGAGAGAGTTACATATGGAGAACGAATGGAGTGTTTACATTTGGCATCAGATGGGGCCCACAAGTAAAAAAGTACAATGGAATGGTGTTTTTGCTCTATTTTAAAAAGTTCATATACATTTTTATAACCATTTTTTATTTATGATGCTGCTAGCTCTTTTCACAAAAAAATAAATGGTAATTTTGAACCTTTACCCAAACAACAACAACAAAAAAAAGCTCCCTATCAATCAATTCTAAACAAAGTTTAACTAAGGATAGAATTGTCCATTTTTATTAGATTGGGGACAAAATTGCACCATTAAATAGGTGAGGGTGCTGGGTGGATCTCCAAAAATAGATGAGTGTGCTGGGTGCAACGTGACCCTATCTAGAAATGCATTGCCTTAACTATAGGGATTGCATTTAATGTAAGAGACTAGTCATTCATAACATAGTAAATCAATATTTGAATCCTAGCTAAAAAAAAGTATCCAAATTTAGTACACGATAGTGCCTTAACATGATTGCCTCCAATGAGATAATACCCGTGCTTTGTAAAAAAAATGCATTATCTCATTAATCATTTTTCCTCTTGTCATGTAGAGTGTTGCTTGTTTCTTCATTTAAAACAATATATCCCACAAGATTTATTACTTACTCCCTTTAATCCTGTTTATTTAGAAAAGGTTTTTCTATGGATGATATGTTTCTATTTTTTTTGTGTCATGTAGGGTATATCATACGTTCACATCAAATTTTTATTTAATCCCTTAAATTTAAAAAATGTACTTTCAATCCTTTATTTTTAATGCTATTAGTTTTATTTGACGAAAATATTGATTTCACAATTTAATATTGTTAAAATATACTAAAATATTGATTTTAATTAATGATTTTTACATTTTAAAATTTAACCATGTTTTATTTACATTTAATTTCGTAATCACTACTTAAATTTGATAAGTCAGTATTTTTCATTAAATGTAACTAATTGTGTTGAGAATAAAAACATAAAAGTGTACTTTTTAAATTTAAAAGGGATCAAACAAAAACTTAATGTAAATTTAAAGGTTCAAATGTATAATTAAACCAAAGAAATTAATATAATGTTAAGATTTACTATAGCTAATAAAATTAATATTAGCAATTAGCACTCATTTAAATATCATAATATATTTAATATTTTTACTGTTTTTATTAATACCTCAGTGCATAGTTGCAATGTGAGCATGATATTTTTGGAGGAATTAAATAATAGTCCCATTTGGGGGTGGGTAAACATGGAGTCACAATATCTGACTTTTTTCTGCTTGCATTAAGAACTTCGCCAATGCCATTAATTACGTTTTTGTGTCTCAAAAAGGTGGAGAAAAAAAAGCATATAATGACAACTATTAATATAGTCGGTGATATTTGTAGAACGTATCTCTCCACCCTATTCAATTTCTTTTAAAAGCCCTTCTCTATGATTGGACTATAATTTGACTTCCATATGAATTTGACAGTCATCTCAAGTTTCAAATAATTCCATCCTTTTTATAAATATAATTAGATGCAAGAACGCATATGTTATATGAAATACTCCATTTGCTCAATAATATACATAGTTTATGACAAATTTTAAACAATTCATGGACCTATTTGGATTAGCAGTAGAAGTTACTTTTTTTTACATAATTTACAGTTTACAAAGTAAGTATGTGAAAAGAGTTTTTATATCGGTTTGTGTGAACGTAATTTGGTAATGCTGTGGCAAATAGGCTTTTTATGTGATAAGGTATGTACCTTCTTCCACTTAAAATATAAGTCATTTCTAGCCTTAGCCATATCAATGAAATCGAAAATGACCAATTAAATCATTAAATAAGCCTCCAAAAGCCAAAAGGAATTGTGTCTAATAGAAGGGTTAGTCTTTTAAAACGTGATTAATCAATATTTGAGTCCCCGTTGAAAGAGTTGCACACATATAGTACCCTAAAGAATTTTGAACAAAATTACCTCTAGTAGAATGATACATATAGTTAATAAAAAATACTTTTACATCAATTTTCAATTTTAACCCCTTTTTCGTTACAAGGACCCAACCCAATGTCATTTTCTCTAAACTTTACCCCGATTTAAATTTGTCTCGTATCTCTTTTCTCAGTCGATACCCAATGATTATCACTAATATAAATAGGGATAAAATTAGAAAGTAGTTATTAATTACTCTTTAAATAACTTACTTGATCCGATCCATCATATAATTCATTTCTAGAAGAATTTATTGGTACACAATATATGTCACTTGGAGAGTAATTAATGACAATTTGTCGATTTTAGCCATGAACTTACTCATGCTTAAATATGACTGTGTGTATTTCTCTCCCCTCCCCATAAAACCTTTTTAATAAGGATAAAATTGAAAAAAAAATTAATTTAATATAGATTTAGTGAGTTAACTACCATTTCTTATTTCTAATCAATTAATTGATAAAATGACTTATATTATAGATTGGATTGAGTATATTATCTATGGAATTTTTTTTTGAATGAACCCTATATTTGGGTCATAAGGAACTAAATAAATAAAATCCTAGACTATTAATATATCATAAGGGCTGTGATAGTTCATATCCGTTTGGAGATATTATTAAGGATACTATGAAATTGTTTCACAAAGATTGGTGGGTCTTGACCAACCATTCTCAATAGGGAGAAATTAGCATCTATTGGTTTTCTTACCAAGTTCTCACTCGACATGTAGGGTGGAAACAAACTTAATCTGACATGTTTTGTATGATTATGGCCTGTATAAGATCTGTAGCTTGAAACCTGTTAAAAAGCCAACATTCTAAAAAAGCAGGCTAAAATGCCATAGCGTAAAAATAGGTTGAATTTAAAAAGCGCAGACTTTTTTGAAAATTATGTAAATTAATCAAAATTATCCAAAATAAAATAATAATAATAAAATAAGCTATAAATTTAAATATAAGATATATATATATAATTATACATTCAAATTATAACATAAGAGTGAAGATACACATATTATATTATATAAATAAATCAATTTAAATTATCATCTAAATAAAATTTTATTTTTAAAATATGTAAAAAGGCCTGTTTATAGGCTTATAGGTCTGACATCAAGAAAAGGATGAGCCTGTTTATATATCCCGACCTTTAAATAGATATTGACTTGACATTTTTTACAAACGTATCAGGCTAGAGGCCCTAATAGGCTTTTTGACTGTTTCCTTCCCTACCAACATGGAAACAAGCTTTTGAACTCCTGATCAATCATCAAACTTCTGTATTCTTAATCAATCTCAATGTGATGAGCTAGTGATGGAGTGTGACATGATAGTGATGGAACATGGATTATATTGCTTATGAGCTCATGAATTCATTTTTTTTATTCAAAAACCACTTTCAAGTAGATGTTCTAGAGTGGAAATAAGAGGGAGTGTTCCTCTTATCTTATTTATATATACCTTTCAATATGTATCATTGAAATCAAAGAAAACCTTAAACGTAGTTAAATAATGCTTTAAAATGTACCTTTTTTTTAATTTTATCTTTACTTAACATCTGCAATATCCGAAGAGAACAAAATTTATACAATGATAATTGAATGCTAAAATTGTACCCATATGATCTTTAATATAAAACTTATTTTGTAGTTTAATTTTTTTCATTAGAATAAATTTTTATTAAAATTAGAGTATTATATTCATATGAAAAATTGAATCACGTGGTTTATAAATAAAATTTTTTTCAATCTACATGTGAGTATATTTTATCGTTATTAAATTCTAAAAAGAGAGTACAAGGTTTTGTTTTTTTTGGGTGGGGGGGGGATTGGATTAATGATTAAAGTGGAATCAATTTGAACACCGTTAATTGCCGCAAGGAACAATCATGCATTTGAAAGTGGCAGTACTATTGCTACGTACCGAAGTCATAAAGCTGCCTTCAAACTTCATTCCAACCTTTCTCCTCTTGCAAGGACAATCGTGCATTAGATAACTCACCACAAAAAAACTAAAAAGGAAAAAAGAAAGCAAATTTATTTATTTTTCCCTAAGTCCTTGTTTAAGGGTCTCTTTTGACAAATGAAATGAAATAAAATAAACTCTAAATTCTTTTTTGTGGCTTGAAAATACTCAAATTGAAATATAATTTGTAAACTTTAAACTTTTTTGTAGGCCTAACAAACTTTAAAAATACTCCTTTTCATGTATTATTCATTTCCAACCCTTTAAATGGTTCTTGTTTCTCTTTTTCTTTTTGTTTTTTTTATCTTTTTATTATGCTATAGGTATCCAAGGGGATGTCCACTTTCTCCTTTTTAATTTTTTTTTAAAAGACCATATGCTAAAAAGTAAAATAGTTTTTTTCTTAAAAAATGTTCCTTTACACTTGAATCCATATTCATGGAATATCTATTATATGCATACATTGATTAATCAATATTAAATAAAAATCATGACTCCAACTGTAATACCCTTAGTTTTATTCCATTAACATACCCAGCGGAAGCATTTGGAATCGCTTTAGTTGGCCATACCTTGTGAAAATTGGAGTTTAAAAAAATATTTGTTTTTGGGTTACCATTCATAATCCTCTAAAAATGGCATTATCTTTGAAAAATCATAATTAATTGTGGAAAAGTTGAAATTGAGTGATTCCAAGTTCTATGGGAAGATAACTGGATAAACATGAGAGGAAAAATAAGTTCTGGACCTTTTTTACCTCAAAATCATGCCCTGTTTTAATTTCAAAATTTATTGTTTATTTGGTCATTTTCTATTTTTTCAGTATTTTTGCCCAACTTTAAAAGGACATATTTCTCAGCACAATTATCAGATTTGGATGAATTACCACTCATTTTAAAGGGAAAAAGCATATATATTTGGTGGTAAAATCTCACATCCTAACTCACTCGAGTGCTACAAAACGAGTTGGTCAACTTTAGGTCCATTTTGTTGACTTTTAACCCCCTTTTCTCATACTTGGTCCAATTGAAGTATGATTGCTTTAACTTGAAACATTAATGCCTTTGGAGCATTTTGATCTATTTTAGCATGCTTGAAAATAAATCTACAACTACACATGCTATCACTTATAAACAACACATAATATCCTTGTGGATATTTACAAGTCCCCACAAAATGCTTATCAAATACTTACCAACCTCCAAGCATTCCCCTTCTTTCTTCTTCCCTTCTTGGATAAAGATAGCCCTAGGGTTTGGTTACATTGGTTGGGTAAGATTGTTGGGAATCTTAGTAGCATAAGCAACTTTTAGTCAATCACATAACTTGCATTAAAACATGATACATGCTCAACTTACTTAACCTTGAAAATAAAAATGCTATGCATACCTAATATGCCACACAACATAGCATAGAGACAAATATAACCTTATCATTCACACCATGGCATGTTATCCAAATCATAGCAAAGCAAGTAATCATGCAATAAATACAATGAAATGTAATTAAAACAAGAATTGCTAAGCTACCTTTTCCTCCTTGCTTTTCTTGGTCCTTTGCTTGTCAACTCTTTCCCTTAATGTCCAATGGTCCTAGATAACATCACATAAAGGTTACTAACTCATTTGGACCATTATAGCATCACTTCTTCATAACTATTCTTAACTTGCTCTCTTTAACCTTAACTATGCACTTTTGCATCCATGGGTTTTAAAATTAATCTAACATGCTTCTCCTATATAATTTTGCATGTAGATTCCATTTTTAAGCTCAAATAGCTCAAAATAAACCTCCTTCCCTTTCAACTACTCAAAACAGAAACTTAAAGGGAGTTGTTGTACAGAAACTTGGTTTCTCACTTATTCCCTACACAATTTTTCATTTTAAACTCAATGGAAGCATCAAAATCATCAAAAACACATTCCTTCTTCCATTTTCCCTGCAGGCTGAAATAGTACAAAAATTTTTGCAACAACATGAATTTTCAACTTCTCTTACTTTATACATGCATAATCTTACTTCTAGACTATTTTCCAATCATTATTCAACATAAAAACACTCCTCCCTTGCAGATCAATTTCATACAGCAGCCCATGAACAGTGATTTTGTGTCAAAAATTACAAACAAACTCAAATCAACTCAAACCAAGCATCAACATGTAGCAAATTAAGCATAGAGTTGATTTATGGCACTTACCTCTTCCAATTTTTTCTCTTTCTTGCCTTTTCACTTCAGCCCCTTTTCAAAACCCTCTCTTGAATCTCTTAAACCACAGCACCAAAGGAAAAATTGCACTGATTAAAAGAAGGAATAGAGCTCATAGATCAATTCTAGGGGAGAAATTGAGTTCCTACCTTGAATTTGGCTTGGAGATCCTTCTCCTTCTTCCTCCTTGAAATGCACGACTTTTTCTGCTTATTTTCCTCTCTTTCTGTTCGAAAATGGCAGAGAAAATGGTGTTAGGATCGGATTTGACCAAGAGGGGGGGTGAATTGGTCTAACAAAATTTTTCGCAAACTTTGAGTGAAAACAGAGTATGTGAGAAAGAGACACAAAGATTTATCCTGGTTCGGTCCTCTTGACCTACGTCCAGTCCTCAGAACCCTCTGAGCTTTTCAAATCCACTAATCACAAAGGATTACAATCAAACAGAAGAAGGACTCTCCCCTTCCTAACTCAAACTAAACCACAGACAATGTAACAAGGGGTAAATCAGTAGGATGATTGGCTCTACCTCATAGGTGATGTGTTCATTGCTATCACTCATGTCATAAAGATCTTTGGGCTTAAGATGAACAACCATACTCTAATCTTAATGTTTTTCATCCTTTACATAATAAACTTGTGCCTATGATGCTAGAATGTATGGCTCATCATCTTGAGATTCACCTTTGTTAATGAGCCTTGAGAAAGCATTATGAACACTCAAGTACCTTTACCAAAACTCGAGTATCTTGTTATTCAATGTGATTATACTGTAATATTTTGCTAACAACACTCAAGTATTATGAGTCATACTCGAGCACTCACTTTTACTTACAGTATCTCAATATATCAGAAGCTAAAATTTATTCATAATCTTTCCCTTTTTATGCTTCATTTATTTGAATCCCTTCTGCAATCATAAATGCTTCTTCTTCCTACTTAGCAACATGGTATAGGTCTTCTGATTACTTCTCTAGCATGTGTTCAACGGACAAAATCTCTGGCAACGACCATACTATGTGTTAGAAGCATTCAATGCATAATGTTGAACAATGAAGCTAAGAGTAATGGAAATGAAGCTCTTTCTAATGGACATTTCTTGCTGCCCAACTATAAATAAAAGAGCATTCAAGACGGGCAAAGATAGAACACCTACCTGCAAAGTTGCATTAATTATTCATTCATCCTCTTCCTCTGTTTCACTCTTGCCATCATTAATACTTCAGTGATTAGCATTCATTTCTTCTAAGAGAATTATTTATTCAAAATAGTGTTTTCGAGAGAGTAACTTAAGATTTGTGAATGTTGAAAGGGCTGGTTAGTTTATAGAGATAAAGGGGGAGAGTGTTTCTCTGTTCCATTGAAATTGTGAGGGGGAGATTTCTTTCTTCAAATTGTAAAGAGTTAAAGAGCTAGTTATACGGTTATTAGTGAATTTACAAAGCTTAGAGGTGAAATGAGGATTGGATGTAGGTCAGGAGGACCGAACCAGTATAAATCGCTATGTCAATCTCTTTTCTCAAATTTATTTACTATTCTGTCGCTACTTTGCATTAGTTTAATTTTTTTAAGGGTTACCAATTCACCCCCTCTTGGTCAAATCCTATTCTAACATTTGGTACCAGAGTAGGTCTCTTGTGTAAAGGACTTAACAATCTCAAGAGCGATCAATGGTATGATTTGGCGAACATGTTATTAGTGACGGATCTTCCATCACCAGACCTCCAGCATTTAATGGTCCACGTTTTTCTTTTTGAAAAATAAAGTTTCAAAATTTTATTTTGGCTACTGATTTAGATTTGTAGGATGTTTTTGAACAAGGAAAATTTGTGCCACAAAAGAAAGTAGAAGACAAACTTGTTCCTAAAACTCGTAACGAGTTTGATGAACAAGATTCAAAGAAAGTACTACTTAATAGAAAAGTTGTTTTGATATTGCAGGCTACTCTAAATGAAGATGATTTCTTCAGAATATGCACTCTTTCGTCAATCAAGCACATGTGGGAAGCATTGGAGATAGCTTATGAAGGAATGGAAGCTGTCAAAGAAGGAAGAGTCAATACTCGTACCACTGAATATGATTTTCTTAGAATGAAGGAAGGAGAATCAATTGCAGAATTTGAGATGAGGCATATACATCTTATCAACAAGCTGGCTGCCCTCAGAAAAACCTATGACCAACGGTCTTAGGTAAGGAAAATTTTTTAATATACTTACTAATAAGTGGGAAGCGAAAGTAACATCCATTGAAGAATCAAGAGGAAAATCATTGATGTTAGTAGCTACTCTATTCAGAAGCCTAGCAGAATATGAAAGCAAAAAAAAGTTCAAGAAGGAATTATCCAACATAGAGGATAAGAAAAAAAAGGGTTAGCTCTTAAGTCAATAAAATAAAAGGAACCAGAAACAGAGGCTGAGGAGGATGATGAAGTTGAAGATGAGGAACTGGCAATGGTGGTTCGTAGATTCAAAAGAATGTATAGAAGAGATCAAAATGCTAGACGGTTTCAAAAAGGAGGATCATGCAAAGAAATCATGTGCTTTGAATGTAACATGTTAGGATCGGATTTGACCAAGAGGGGGGGTGAATTGGTCTTAATAAAATTTTCGTAATCGGTGAAATGTAAAACAGAGTATGAAGGAAAGCAACACAGAGATTTATACTGGTTCGGTCCACTTGACCTACGTCCAGTCCTCAGATTCCTCTGAGCTTTTCTCAATCCACTAATCTTAAAAAGATTACAACCAATCACAAGAAGGACTCTCCCCCTTCTTAACTTAATCTAATCCCCAGACACTTTTGCTCGTGTCAAAACCAACTCAAGGTTCTCCAACCTTGACCAACTCTCTCAAAAGAATAAATGAACAAGTATATTCTCCTTTTTGAGAATTTAATGATGAACACTGAAGCACTTTTAATGAGAGTATGAAAAACAGAGTATGAACGTGGAGCGTAATAAATTCGAAATCTCGTATATGCGTTCTCTGTATTCCGGTGACTTGAATGAATCTCCTTTTATAGGTGAGGAGTATTAAATGTCCGTTAGAGACATTTAAGTTTCCGTTAGACTCGCCA
>QFDD01001383.1:0-23296 GCA_006871305.1 Vachellia collinsii
GAAGCTGTGAAATGGATTCTACGGTATATACATAATACTGTAGATGTTGGATTGGTCTTTGAGCAAGAAGATGATAGAAGTTTCGTTGGGTATTGTGACTCAGATTTTGCGGGTGATTTGGACAAACGAAGATCAACTACTGGTTATGTGTTCACTTTTGCAAAGGCACCAGTTAGTTGGAAGTCTACTTTGCAGTCAACAGTCGCTTTGTCTACTACGGAGGCAGAGTACATGGCAATTACAGAGGCTGTAAAGGAAGCAATTTAGCTTCAAGGATTGCTTGAAGAACTTGGTATTAGACAAGATGATATCATAATATTTTGTGATAGTCAAAGTGCTATTCAATTAGCAAAGAACCAAGTATATCATGCGAGAACGAAGCATATTGATGTCCGTTATCACTTTATACGAGAAATAATAAAAGAAGGTGGAGTCATAATACAGAAAATACGAACAGATGATAATCCTACTAATATGTTGACAAAAGTAGTTACTCCTACCAAATTTCAACATTGTTTGGACCTGATCAACATTGTTGAACATTGGTAAGGGAAATTGAAGATGTGGGAATTTTTCCAAAGTGGAGATTTGTTGTAATGGAAAAAATCCCACATCGGTGGGATTTCAAATGGAGGAGGGGAATTTTGTATATAAATATAGCCCCTACCTTCCCTTTCTAAATCATCCTTCAATAGCCAATCCTTCTAACACTATAAGGATGTGTGCTACAAATATCTTTTCTTGTATTATTACTTATGCAATTGTTTGAGTAATAATAATTGTAGATATTTGAGTATTCTTTTTTATTGTTATCTTGCCTATTATTTATTAGTTGTTATTAGATATAGTAGTTGTAGCTTATTATATTATTAAATTACTTCTAGAAATTTATTTTCTAGATTTGTGATTTTTTAGTATAATCGGTTACGCTCTATAAGTTTGGCTTCCGCAACATATGTGGCATACATTTCAGAAGGATTTGGGAAGTTACAGAATTGGGAAATGACTCTGAAATTTCAAGGAAAGAATGGCTCTCTTTTCAACTCTCCGGCAGCCACCGCAGCAGCATACACTCATATTAACAATGGACAATGTCTTGATTATCTAGTTTCACTCTTGGACAAATTTAGGAATGCTGGTTTGTTCTTTCAAACTTACTCTGACGGGATTGTATTATCCATTACTTACTGGTTTTTTTTTGGTGATACATTACTTATTGGGTTTTACACTAACGCTGTATTGTATATTTGTATACGTAAATGTATAAAAAAATTTCTTAGTTCCTACAATATACCCACATGATGTGCATGCTCGACTCCATATGGTTGATAGTCTTGAAAAAATGGGGATTAATTACCATTTTGAGGAGGAGATCGGAAATGTATTATATGATACATGGAGGTATTTTATATTACAGTATTCCTATTTCTTTTTGTGTAGATGACAAGCTTTGAATTGAAGAAGGTTGCAGAATCTAATCTATTTTCTATTTGATTTTTGACGCAGAAAGTGGCAACGAGAAGAAGATGAAATAGTATTAGACCCAACCACATGCGCCATGGCATTCCGTTTACTGCGTTTGCATGGATATAATGTTTCTTCAGGTTTTGAGTCTTTCTTAACACTGAAACTCTCCGTAGCTTAAAATGATTTTTTTTATAAAAAGAAGATTCATATTTGTGTATTTTTAGATGCACTTGATCGCTTTGCAAAGGACAAATTCTGCAATACCCTTCAAGGTTATTTGAAAGATATTGATGCTGTTTTGGAGTTACACAAAGCCTCACATATAGTTTTAAATTCAAATGATTCAATTTTGGAGGAACTAAACTCTTGGACAGGATCCTTTCTTAAGGAATATTTGTCATCAACCTCAAGAACTGCTCATAAACTTTATAATCATATTGACCACGAGGTAAGTATAGATATAGTACTATATTAATATACAACAATCTCACAAATTCAATTTTAACCCTTAGCATTTTAATTATTCATATATTATTTCAGGTACCTTTTGCTCTACGTTTTCCTCATCATGCTTATTTGGATTTCATATTCAACCGAAGATCTATAGACCATTACAAAGTGGACCAAAAGAGAATGTTGAAAACTTCATATAGGTGCATATTGTAGTATCACAACTAACTCTACGTGACTTTGTCGAGTTAAATATTTAGATTACTCACTTTGTATTTTATTGCTCTTCTCATTCAGTTCTTTGAACCTTGCAAATAAAGAATTCCTAAAATTGGGAGTGGAGGACTTCAATGCTCGCCAGTTATTATTTCGTAAAGAATTCGATCTATTCAATGAGTTAGTACCTTTACCAAGAACCAAAAGTTTTGTGTATTGAAAATTTGAGGTTGTTTTTTGTTTAGGTACTAATCAGCATATCATGATGATAATCAGGTGGTTTATGGAGAGTGGACTAGAAAAGTTGCATTTTCCAATCTCAAAAACAAAAGTTGCCTATTCCTTCTTGACAGTAGCAACAACATTGACATCCCCAGAACTTCGCGACGCTCGTCTAACGTGGGCAATGCAAGGCTTGCTCGCATTTGTTGTTGATGATTTCTATGATGTTTGGGGTACTGAAGAGGAACAGATCAACCTCATACGGTTAATGGAGAAGTATGTACGGTTTGTAATGAAGACACCACACATATACTTCTCTTTCTGCATTAATACATGTACAAGAAGACATTATTAAGTCCTCAGATCATTAAACCACAGGTGGAATGTAGATGTGGACAAAGAAAGTTGTTCTGAGACAGTTAAGATATTATTCTTAGCAATGAAGAGTACAATCTCTGAGAGTGCAACACAAGCATTTAAGGTTCAAAGGCGTAATATATTGCACCACTTGAAACGAATTGTAAGCCAATGATGTGTGTGTCTGTGTGTGATTACCTCAATCTCATCTCAGTCTTCTTATTAAGATTATCTCCAAATATTTATCTCTATTGTGTGCAGTGGGTGGATTTGATGAGGTCTCATTTAAAGGAAGCAGAATGGATTAGAAGCAAGTATGTGCCAAGCATTGAAGAATATGAGCGTAATGGAATTACATCAATGGCCTTAGGACCAACTCTTTTGCCAGTACTGTACCTTATCGGACCCAAGCTTCCACAAGCCGTCATTGAAAGTGATGAATACAACTACCTCTTGGAAGTTGTGAGTCTCTATGGGCGATACCTAAATGATGTCAATGGCTACCAGGTGACACAGTCTGGTCTTTTCACCATCCTCCTAATATGTGTCTGTAAATTTTTTTGAATGTATTAACTCTGTATTGTTTGTGCAGAGGGAAAAGGAACAAGGGAAGTTTGTGAACTCAATAAGCTTGAGAATGATTGATTCAAATGGGTTGGAAAGTGAAGGAGAGATCATAGAGAAGATAAAGATGAAGATTGACGAGAAGAGGAAGGAGTTGTTGAGAATAGTGTTGAAGAAAGAAGGAAGCATACTTGCAAGAGAAGTGAAAGATGTGTATTGGAAAATGTGCAGATCGCTTCACCTTGTTTATAAGAACGAAGATGTGATTCATGCAAAAGAGATGCCTAATGAGGTGCTTAACATCAGAGACATAGTTTTAAGTGTTCCCATTGTTTTGAATTCATAAATCACAAAAAACGATCTCTGTTTCTCATTTTCGGTAATACATTTTTTCAAGTGAAGTTTCACATCTCTATTCACTTGAAGGGCTTCAAAATATTTTTTATTACAAAAAAATGAAAAGTATTATGTCAACTATTTAGATCGTGGCTCATTTGCAATGTTCAGAATTTGTCCCTTCATCCATAGGAAAGCGTTGTCTCTTCTACAAATTAGTTGGATCTTGAAACTTGGCTTTTTGTCTGTGTATACTACTTTTGAACAAACTATGTACGTCTCATAATCTCTTTCATGCAAACCTAAACCGGTAGAAATCACATGCTTGGATGTTGTGTCATTGTTGAGTCTACCCACTAGTAGCTTGAGATCATATTAAAAAATAATACTCTTCAAGTCAGGATCTAAAGCCAGCGGTAGCCATTTCTATAAGCATAGTCCATTTTTGTCATTTTAACTTAACCCATGCATCAATTACTGATCAATGAATTTTTCTCTATCTTTTGGGACCCCATAAAATTTTCTGATATTTTGATTAAACTTTAACCAAAATACCCTTTGATTTTTCTCATTTTACCAAAATGCCTTTGAATTTCAAAAATGGCAATTTGGTTCCTGAATTTCAAAATGACCCTTTAGTCCCACTTTCAAAATGAATCTTCCGTCCTTGAATTTTCAAAATGACATTTTGGTCTCTAAGTTTCTACCTTTTTCTAAATTAACTCTTTTGCCTTTTATTTCCTTCTCTTTTATTATGTGGATCTTTAATCAATCTATAGTTACTTATTTAACCTTTATTCCAATTACATAAAACACAGATATTACATTGGGCCCATTACAATGAACAAATACAAACTTTTTGCATAAAAAAGATTATTGGATAAATAATAATACTTTAATATTGAAACATAATTTTTTTTCAATATAAAAAATAATTTAGGAATTAAGGAGTAAAATTGTACAAAAAGTAATTAATGTGTTTGAATTATTTAAATTCATTATCTTGAAATAAACTAAAATATAAAATAAGAATTATTTTAAAATAGATACAATAATTAACATTCCACTATTTTTAGTTTTTTTTTCGCCTTTTGATGTGCCTAACTTAGGCGGCTTAGCGAATTGACAATATGTAATTTCCATTCCATGTTCAATTTACTTTCCCACTCTCGTCATAATATCATCTCAGATATTAATATAGATATGATAGTTGTAGAGAATGTACATTCGAACACTGACCAATCAGGTTGGATCTAGTTGAAAGCACTAGGACCGTCTGCAATAAAGGTATACTAGCATTAGCGGAAAAAAGTGTTAGAGCGATTTGGAATAGTTTCTTAAAGTATTTAATTAAAAAGAACCTTACACAAGTGTTTACAAACCAAAAATAAAATAAAATATCACCATAAACAATTATATACATGAATTTCTTCAAATTATTAAATATTTAACTGAGGGAAAAAAAACATATATGGTAGTAAACTTTATGTATGGTTCCATGATGACATCAAATAGTTTAATTGATTGATTTGAATGTTTGTTTTTCATCAAATGTTGTTCTACCGTTCTTATTTTCATTTTATATAATATTTTAAACACGTATCATCTGCTTAATTTTTACGAGATGGCACACGTTGGTCATAGTTTGTTTATACTTTCAAATAAATTGAGGGGCTTATTTGGATTGATGTTGGTATAAGTGATTTAGTATAATGTGATTTACATTTAGTTTGTTTTAATATCAGTTTGGTATTTATGAGTAATTTTGTTTTTGGTGAAAATTTAAGAGTAATTTTAGTTAGGCACTTTAGAGTATGTTTTTTTTTACCTTTACCGACACTTCTTCTTCTTGTTTTTTTTTTTTGCCCAATTTACCGACATTTCATTATACTCAGCATTCAGTTCAAGTACAGAGAGTTGGAGCTTGATTTTAAAATGTCCCAGTTCCTTGTGAGGCAAAACATTCATGTAAAAAATTTTAGTATTCCAAAATTTTCATGTAGTCATTATTTAAGAATCACAATAATGTGAATTTGAGTAAATAAATAAATAAATTAAAACGCTGTATTATCCTTATTTCTTATTATATATTTAATGTTGAATAAAATATGCATTACTAGAAAAACTTCTTTAATGATTACGTCAACATTTTTGGTATAATGAATTACGTCTGAGGAATATTTTACTGATCTATTTAAATAAAATATTTTTCTTAACCTCTCACTCAGAAAACCACATATCATTTTCAATCCAAAAGAAAAAGGGAAAAAGGAAAAAGACCACATCATAGTTTGACTTTTCTTTCTCTTTACTGCATGCATTCATTGATGATCTTTTTCAAACATGAGTGACATGATAAATATTTCTTCTTTTTTTGTTTACTAATCATCAGTATCCTTCTATTTGCAAAGCAATTTTATGCAAAAACACCATTGGACACAAAATGTAAACATCTATTTAGCCCATTTAAAAGTTCATTACTTTGATGAGCATCCATACCTAATCAAATGAGTTGTTTGAATCTTATTTAGATTCTCTAGATTTGATTATTTTTAAATGAATTTTTTAAAAAAATATTTTATGAAAAAATATAGTTACATGATTATCTTTATATTGGATTCTATACCCATTCAAATATTTTTTTTAAAAAAAATACAAACTCTTAAAAACATTAAATTTGAACCATTCAAATCATGTATAGATGGTCCGCGGTTGATTAGGGGGGCGAGCTTATCAAAGTCATAATAATGTAACCTTCTTTGCAGGATGGTTGATTCATTATAAAGCCACACCATTTTGTCTTCTTACCTACACCACACTCTGCCATATCTTTAGCAACTCAATGGAGATTCAAATCCTATACTCCATCCTCTTCACCTTTCTTTGCATCGTCTTCATCATGATGCACAAAATTTCAAGTTCTAAGAAATCCCTTAAAGCTCTACCCCCAGGACCATGGAAAATACCTCTTATAGGAAACATTCATCAAATGGGGTCACTACCCCATCAATCTCTTAGAAACCTCGCAAATAAGTATGGACCCTTCATGCACCTTCAGCTAGGACAATTGTCCCAATTCATAGTCTCTTCACCAGAAGTAGCCAAAGAGGTTATGAAAACCCACGACATAATCTTCGCCAATAGACCCAAATTTTTTGCCGGTGAAGTCTTAGCCTATGATAGCACAAACATAGCCTTCTCTCCTTATGGAAGCTACTGGAGGCAACTTCGAAAGATTTGTACTTTGGAGCTTTTGTCTACAAAAAGGGTTCAGACATTCAGAAGAATAAGAGAAGAGGAGGTTTTTGCATTTGTGAAGCATATTTCTGAACATGAACTTGGTTCTGTGGTGAATCTCACCAACAAACTCTACCCACTTACTAGTTCCATAGTTGCTCGAGCAGCCTTTGGTCGAAAGACAAGAAACGTCGAAGATATTATACCCGCTATAATGTATGCGATACAACTTGTTGGAGGCTTATCAATCTCTGATCTCTATCCTTTCTTGGAATTTCTTCGTGTGATTAATGGGACGAAAGCTAAGGCTGAAAAGGTGCATAAAGAAATCGATGGGATGCTCAACACTATCATCAATGACCACTTGGAAAAGAAAATTGGTGATAATGAGGGAGAGGAAGCAGATGAGGATCTCGTCGATGTTCTTCTCAGGATTCAAACAGAGAACAACCTTGAAATCCCCTTAACTCTCAACAACATCAAAGCTGTCATTCTGGTTAGTCTCTCCTTTTTAAATAACTACATACATACATACACATATATATGGATAATATTTTCATGTGTTTGATCATCACTATTAACTACCTAATGTATGACTCTGCTTTCATGCTTAACCAGTTAAAATTTTGTCATAGCTCATGCTGGTTTATTTTGTCCTTTCTTTGACTTGATTTAATAATCATATTATCACGTATTATCAGGGTTAATGCCAAACTCAAGTTCATAATATATATGATTTTTAACTGCTTGTATATATCTCCTTCTTTGGCATGTCGATCCACCTCCACTGCTTAAATAATGAAATTCCACTGCAGTTATGCATCAATACTTGAGTTTGTGCTTACCATTTACAGTTAATCATACTTACCAATCTTGACTTGTCAGCTATATGTTCTAAGAAGCGGTTATGCATTCACACATACACGCGCGTAATCTTTATTTATTTATTTTTTTTTTGAGTGAATATAAATATAAATATTTCAGAAGGGAAGCAGGATTTAAAAACAAGGCTGAAAAAGTTTTAATTAGTCATGGCACCGTTATACTTTCAGGACATGTTTGTTGGTGGAATGGAAACTACTGCAACAACAACAGCGTGGGCAATTTCAGAAATGATAAAAAATTCAAACGTAATGAAGAAAGCACAAGAAGAAATAAGAAGGGTCTACAGAAATAAAGGATACGTGGATGAGTCAGAACTTCATCGATTGATGTATTTAGCTGCGGTAATTCAAGAAACTTTAAGATTACATCCACCTGTTGCTTTGTTACTTCCAAGAGAAAATAGAGAGATATGTCAAATCAAGGGCTATGAGATACCTCCCAAAGCAAATGTTATCATCAATGCTTGGGCCATTGGAAGGCATCCTGAGTATTGGAACGAACCAGAGAAGTTTCAACCTGAGAGATTTATTGACAGTTCTATTGATTACAAAGGCACCAACTTTGAGTTTATTCCGTTTGGCGCAGGAAGGAGGATATGTCCTGGCATGTCATTTGCAACACCAGTCTTAGATTTGATAATTGCTAATTTGCTTTATCATTTTGATTGGAAGCTTCCAAATGGGAAAAAGCATGAAGATTTGGACATGACTGAGATCTTCAGTGCTGTTGTAAGAAGAAAACATGACCTGTGTTTAGTTCCCTTTGCATATCACCTTTAGCTCCTATTATATTTTAGTATAATGATAAATAATTACACTGATGTGTAGATCAATAATTGAGGCCGTATGGCCTTTTAGCTGTATTATTGCCTTTTATTATATCTATAATAATAGTAATGGACGATTCATTGGAGCATCCAGTGTTTTACTATGTTTAGTTAGTTTAATCCTTTTTATGAGATCTAGTACAGGGTTATCTAACCAGTAAATGCATTTAATAAACTTTACCTCTAAATAATTATATTCTCTCTCCTCACCTTTTTTTTCATATATCCTTTTTCATCTGTTTTCCACTCCTATTTCTATTTCTCACTTGCCCTCTTATGAATAAGGGCATACTTGTAAAAAATTTCATTTATTAGATATTGATGACTTTTATCTAACTTTAACCAATTTCTTAAACCACATAATTCAGTTAAAATAATCTTATAAAAAGAACCATATGGAATATAATTTTCCCCCTCAAGTCCTACACCACTTTGGTCCTTGTACAAAAAAAATGATAATTTGGTCAATAAATATGACTTAAAGTAATTTTGTTTTTTAAATTTACCCTCATTAAAAATCTCTCTCTCTCTCTCTATATATATATATATGTGTATATTTATAAATCATTCTCTTTCCTCTCTCTTCTCTTTTTATTTCCAACAAGAATTACATAAAGGTAAAATTAAAAAATATAATTAAGAACCTCGAAGTGATAATATTTTATATGTAGTATCTCTTTCCTCTATCATTATCTTTTTCACCCATTATCTCCATAAATAAATGTATGCTTTACGTGTTAATTGTTTTTAAGTAATTTTAACCAACAGTTTGATTTGTTTTAAGTGTGCACTGTGTAATTGTTGCTCGTAAAAGGATTGGAGTTAGTATTTTGTAACGATGTTCCATTGTTTTCTTTTTCTTTCTTTCATCGTCAGTTTTGTTGATGTGAACTATATGCATGTGGTCTTAAAGGTGACTATTTATCACTGACTAAGAACATTATAAGTTTACGGACATGCATTGGTTTCAGTGGAATGAACTTTGTCACTTAAGCACAAAGACTTTAATGATCAAGTCCATGTGAATGCAAAAAAAAAAAAATGTTTTTGAAATATCAAAACCCAATTGAATTCGACAATATTCGAATGTGATACTGTCGCATAGCCTATCAAAAGAATATTAATTAATTAATAAACAATTCTCATTTGAATTGGATAAAACAAAAGGCAAGAGCATGAAAAGTTTGTTTTTGGCCAACTATGTCAATTTCTTCAACAATTTTAAGCCGATTTAGATATATCTGTCAGTTTATTGATGTTCCACCTGAACCCACCATTTTGATGCAGTGAGTTATAATATATTTGGATATATGTTCTGAAAATATAATTGGAATTTAGGACGTCAACGTCTTATATTCTTGCGATTATCTGTTCGCTTTCCTGTCACATAATTCATGGTATTAACATGTGACTAACTGAGGTAATTTCTTGTTAGAAGATATATCCATATTTAAATACCCAACAGTGCCTTGAGTAAAATTCTCTTTAGTAGGAAAATACATAGGCTTTAGAAAAAAAAAAAGCTAATTTACATAAGATCGTCAAATTCTAATATATTAATTATAATTATAATTATAATTTCATACATGAAAACTATATAAAATTAAATAAAAAATTAATTTTCATGAATTAATTCTCAATCAAATTTTAGGGTGGCTGATTATTAAAGAGGTAGCCTACCTATGTCAAAAGCTTACTCATTTGGAAACCAGGGAGACGTAGTCAAAAGCTAACTTTCGAAACATATGCTTGCATGATTCAGTTTGATTAGTATAGTAAAAAGTTCCAATGCCAACCATTGGAAAATTCAAATGGTCAAACGAAGGAAAGACTAATGACTAATGATCGAGTTTATTGTAGCATTTTTGACTATATATATTATATTTCAGTTTCCATTAAAAAGGAGAATGTATACACAAAATATTACAAAAATACTATATTTTATATCCCGTCTTTTGATATAGGATACTTTTTTCTATTAAAAGCACAATGGGCAATTGCTTTTGAACATTCAAACAATAAAGCATGTGGAATTTCTTAAACCTTAAATGGATATCTCTGATTGTGATTTGTGCTCAAACAATAATATAATGTTCATAGTCCTGGTCGCATGTTCTATTTGTGACTCCTATATGCTATATTTGATGGTGACACATGCGTGTTGAGGATTTACTCAAGGAGAAAACTTGGGTATTTAATCTTAGTCATAGTACAACAAGTAAATTCAAATCCATTTTTGAAAAGGAACAATATTAAAAACAAGAACTGATTCCCTAGTAGATTTCTTAAAAAGTATTTAAATATATAAGCAGTCAGTTTCATATAATTGGACAATGGCTATAACTTTGAGGTTTTCTATTACTGAAAAAAATATATGGAGTATTTGTATATTCCCCCCCCCCTTCTGTTAAAGCCCATATTTGTAAGATTTCACTATACTAAGAAAGACGTTAGTTCAAAATTATGGGGTAATTATTATAAGGTCTTAGGGGAGGGACTTATTACCAAAAAAACTTCTAACAATAATATGAGGAATCTAAATTTGTTGTCATTTACTGTATAAGAACTTGTCTTTACATGCTTATCAGTTGTTACTGAATTTTAGGTAATTAAGTCTTTTCCTTTGAATCTTATAATAATCCACCCTTACGCGATCATGATTAACATATAATGAAATTCATCATTATTTTTACTTTTTATGAATTATTAAGAGAATGTCTTTTATAAATTTTATTAACTCTTTTTCTTAGAAAGTTTGATTGATTTTACACTGATCAGAAAGCATGCAAGTGTTTACCAACCGATGAATATATGAAATATGACTAAAAGTTCATTTTTTTTTTTTGGTATCACAAATAAGATACATGAATGTGCATCCCATATTCAATTTGATTAATAAGAAAAGTTTCAATATAATCCTTCACTTGACAAAAAAAAGTTTCAATATAATGCAAATTGCTTTGAAAATTGATTGTCAAGGTAATGAAAGAAATTAAAGTTATAGATAACGTTGGCAAATTGATATTTTGTTGATCGAATTCATTGTATCGTTGCTGGTTATTTCAAATTCCACCAAAAATAACAAGGAGAAGAAAAATATAGATTAGAAGCCATACATTTCGTGTCAAAAAAAAAAACACAAGAAGACATATATTTCAAAATTATGAATTTTGTGTGTGTGTGTGTGTGTGTGTGGCTATCTTCTCTATGTACAGATATAGGACACGTGATTTTTATTTTTGCCAAGACTTTTTGTCGAGTAGACTAAAATGGTGTATTTTAAGTCAAATAGAAGTCTATTTTTCCGACTCAAACGGAATAAAAAATGGGACTGCCTTACAACATTGGAACATTCAAACGCTAAAGCATGTGGTGGATTAGACCTTAAAATTGGATCTCTTTAATTGTGATTTGTGCACAAACAGTATGAGATTCAAAGTCCTCGTCGCTTGTTTTATTTGTGACTTCTATGTTAAGACTGTGACACATTCATGTTGAAGATTTTAAGGAGAAAACTTATATGTATAGGTGTAATCTAAAACTTTATATGTTTGAAACATTCAATAAACTCATTAACTTTTTCCTTAAAAATAATTACAATGGTTGAATATCGCATACAATATTTAACTTGGTTTTTCGATATATAATATAAATTAATTATGGTTATATTGATTTTTAATGTTGATTCAAGGAACAAATATAATTGTCTCAAAAGATAATAACATGAGAGCAATCGTCTTCCTCTCATATACCTTATAAATGTAGAAATAAAGTATTGGGTATATGTACAATAAATTTGAAAAAACTTGACAATGATATGGTCTAGGCCCAAAATATTTGGATGATGTTATATTATTATTGTCACACTGGAAACAGAGAATAGAGAGCAGATGACTTGTAGTTTTGCTGCAAAATGTATTTTATAATTGCAGTGCAAAGCCAAAATTATAGTGCACACGCTGGGGTTGGCTAATTATTATGGTTCAAAATTTAATTGTCTCGAAAGTTCGAGAGTAAAAATAAATATTATAATTACAAAATTACCCCAAATTAGAGAGCAAATTGTAATTGTCTTGAGCATCCAAATATTAACTAATATTCAAAGTTTTGTTGGACGAGTTTAATTTTCCTTACCCTTACTATTATTCTATGCTGTTTTTTTTAGTTGGTTTTCTTTGACAACTTTTTCTTAATTTTTTATTAATTTAGAAAGTCACAAACTTACTTGATATGTTGATGGTCAAAATAGAAGATCATATTTTACCAACTGAAGGAATGGAATAAAATGCCAGTGTTTTTAACTTTCAAACATGTGAGAGGTTAAAAATCAAAATTGGAATTGATCTAATGATGTAATTTGTCCACATGCCGTTAAACTTAGATGGAGACTGGATTTATTTATAACAGTACAGTATTTAAATTAAAAAAATGATATGTGCATCTAATCATTTTAAAAAAAAAACTTATAACAAAATTTAGATCACGTTGCTTTTATCTTTTAGGTTAAGTTTGCATGGGAATTTACAAGCGCACCTGCACATTTTTATAACTAACAATAGCAAAAAAGCAAGTACCTCTATGAAAATTTATAAATCCTAATTTTAACAACTAATAATAGTAAAATAACAAATTTCTGAATAAATTTATAATCCTGATTTACGTAAAAAATTGTGAGTGATTTATGGAAAAAATATCATCATCATGACTTCTGAGTTTGAAACGGCTTGAAGTTTATTAGCAGCCAGCCTCTCATGCATGGGGACTAAATTTTCAAAATAATTAACAAACACGTCAATGAAAACATTTATTAGAAAACAAGAATTTCCTCGTCCAACATTTATACACTAGGGTGGTTGGATTGATTCGAGATTTTGAAATTCAAGTGGAGATTGGTAATTACATAGGAAAACCAAAGAAGCAAACATGGCTCCTATTGCTGATTATTTCCTAATGACTATTCTAGTTTTACTATTAAATACTACTGTTTCGGAGATTCAAAAAATCTATTAGGAACTTTGTTGGTGGTCAGCGAGTAGTCACTATTGCCGAAAAAGTTACATTTTTTCAAGTCTTTAAAAAGAATGAGGGCATTAATGCATTTTGGCAAGATTTCAAAATTCCAAATCAGTAAACCAATGGATTTGTGATTAATTAATCTTGGCACCCAGATCCTATACAAGTTTCAAGGGCATTTTTGTGGGATTTTCCCTTTTGTTTACAATGTTTAATGTTTTAAAATTCATGTATTCATTTGAGAATTACATCATCGTCCATTTCTTATTCATACACACACAATAAATCATTATTGAATAAAATAAACAGTTCGACCGAGTTTAATTTACAGAACTGCCACCTTGTCGTGCTTATAAGTAGTGCGTATCCCAAGAAGAATAAGCACTCGCAGATATCAATGGCTTCTCACGCCACCATGTATCACCAGTTCATCCACTCTCTTCCTCCTTCTTTTCCTTCTTCAACTCACTATCTGTTATTTTCTTTTCCCACTAATTCTTCAAACATGACCTTTCATGGTAATCTAAGCTTCACCCTCACTATCCCTTTAAGAATATAGCTATGCATTTATCATGCTCTATAAAAAGCTTAATTACGTATGGTATTATTGCTTATGTTGTCATAGGGGTTTCACCAGTGAAGGCTAGAGTCATCGTTTCAGAGAACAACTCTGATTTCAGAGCAAGAAGCAGCAATAGAATAACATCAGAACCAATAACTTCACCAGACGTTTCAAAAGTTGAAAATTTGACGCTTCCAACATATAATAATTGGATTGAGGAAGAAGATGAGCAAGCTTTGGAGGTATATGCACTATTACAGCAAACACCTTTCATATCTGTTTTTGTAGCATTTTTACTAGGGGACATTTATGTGAAGGACGTTAAGAGTATTCGTATTTCATGTCCGTTTGAAAATGGAGTGAGATCCCACACTTCTTACATCAGTTTTTAAGATAAACTGATGTTATATAAGGATGTTAAGGATCACTTGTGTAGAAGTGGTGTTTTAGTTTTTAAACATTTTTTTCTTCAACTACAATTAATCTCAATGCCATGCGCAGTCTTATATATATGGTGAGTTTGATATAATAACTACTGTTTTGATTTGGAAAAAAGTTGAAGGCCTGTGAAAGGAACGAAGAGATCATAAAGAGAGTGGAAGAAATAAGAATGAACTTGGAATCAAATGAAGGAGAGAATATCATATCAGCCTCAGCTTATCCCACAGCAATGGTAGCCCTGCTAGAAGACGTGAATGGAAGCGGGACCCCTCAATTTCCAGAATCACTTGAATGGATAATAGAGAATCAGCTTCCAGACGGTTCATGGGGAGATGCTGATATATTTGTGGCTTATGATAGGCTTATTTGCACCTTAGCTTCAGTCATTGTCTTAACACAATACAACGTTCACCTTGAAAAAGTTGAGAAAGGTAACTAACTATACTGATTGCAACTGCTAACAATAAAATCTGAATCATCTAAATCTCATTGGCATAGTTAAGAATTATTTATTAAAATAATGTCTTAATCTGTATTGAATTTAAAATAACGATCATATATCTTAAACTTTAGCTTTTCAAAAAATATTCTTTATTTAAAATTATTAGTTGAAAAATATAAATTTGGGCCATTGAAATGGTATTTCAGTGGACTGATTTGAGTGCTCATCATTGATGATTTGTAAATAAAACATATTTTTTAAAAAAAAAAACTCATAATTAAGATATCATCTTTATTTTAGACTTTGTACATTTTAATACAATTTTTGTTTTTTAATAATACAAGTTTAAACTACTATATCAAGACCATTCAGATCTAATGATTTGCAAATGATGAACACCCAAACTGAATCCATATTTAAATAGTGCATTCTCATCGTAACGATGAACACCCAAACTAGTTCCTGCTTCTTATTGCAGTTAAAGTAATGCAAACTTGTTATAAATGTATACAGGGCTAAAATTCTTCAGAGAGAATGTAAACACACTGGAAACAGAGAATAGAGAGCACATGACTTGTGGGTTTGAAGTTATTCTGCCGTCACTTCTCCAATTGGCAAAATATTTGAACATTGATATGCCTCATGACTTCCCTGCCCTTGAAGAAATATTGGCAAGGAAAAATGCCAAGCTCAGAAGGTACAATCCCATTATTTCTTCTCTTGTTTCTCACATCTTATAATGAAGATGCTGATTATAATTACCGTACTTCTATCAAAATATTGGTTAAAATTAATTAAAAGTAATAACTATGTTGTAAGAGATTTTTTTTTTTCATTTATACCTTATTTATGAAGATAGTGTGAGAGAGAATAAAGAGTGAAGTAAAGAAATGAGAGAAACATGTTATTAATTTGGGGTGAAAAAATATATTAAATTTGCATATGCTTAACACATATTGTTACTTTAAGCTATAAGCTTTATATAAAGGAATGATGCTTATAAATAGAGCATGAGGGAGTAACATATATGTCTCATTTCTAAGATTCAATTTGTATTGTTCTGTGTTGACTGGTTTTTATATATATGATGGGAAAAGGATACCGATGGAGGTGTTGCATAGTGTGCCAACGTCATTGTTGTTCAGCTTGGAAGCAATACCAGGCCTTCAATGGGATAAGCTTCAGAGAGTTAGAAGCAAAGATGGCTCTTACTTGTTCTGTCCTTCTTCCACTGCTTTTGCATTCAGCCAAAGCAAGGACCCTCACTGCCTCAATTACTTGAACAATGTTGCCAATAACTTTAATGGCGGCGGTACGTGTATAATAATGTTGTGTAGAATTATTCAGCCCAATGAAGTTAATCTCACTCACTCTATCTCTCTGAAATTTTAGTCCCAGAACTCTATCCCATAGATATTTTCGAACAACTATGGATTGTTGATCGTTTGGAGCGCTTGGGAATTGCAAGACATTTTCAACCAAAGATCAAAGAGATGGTAGATTATATTTACAGGTATAACTAGCTAGTTTTATCGATCATACCCACAAATTGACCTTAGACTTAATAATTTTGGTTTTAACGTCAAAGTCGAACTAATTTGAGTACTAACTTAACACTTCCATACAAATATTAATTCTTCTCCTTATATATTGAAAAACTGCATTTACCCTACCATAATTTTGTTCCTAAATGCAATCACACTCTTCATCTTGAAACAAGCTTCATATTGCAACTTAAGTTTTCAGATTTGTTAAGAAATTTAGTCACAATTTATACAATAAAAATTACAACTTGATTTATTTGCTCCAAATCCAAAATCCCCGTATAGATCACAAACTTTAAAGTTCGAATTTATTTGATTGTAATAGAGTATAGTCAGATATTTACATCTATATCCTTATTATCTAGTGAAAAATATGCTGATCACTACTCTTAAACCCATTCAATTGCATTATCAGAAATTGGAATGAGAGAGGTCTTGGATGGACAAGATATTCAGATTTGCCAGACCTTGATGATAGTTCCATGGCGTTCAGACTACTAAGATTGAATGGCTACGATGTTTCCCCAAGTTAGTAGTAAAATATAAATTGTTAATATGTATTACAGCTATAAATAGATAACTGGTAATATAATTTATGCCAATATATATATATATATATATTTGATGACATTGCGTCATATTTGATAGGCGTGTTTAAAAATTTTGAGAAAGATGGAGAGTTCTTCTGCTATCCTGGGCAATCAGACGAAGGAGCAACAGTTATATTTAATTTTTACAGAGCAACTCAAGTTCAGTTCCCAGGAGAGACTATTCTTGATGAAGGCGAGAATTTTGCAATTAATTTCCTGTCAAAGAAACGAGATACTAACCAAATTCTTGATAAATGGATCATATCCAAGGATTTATCTGGCGAGGTATGTTTTATTTTATTCAGGTTTATTTTCTTTAATAAGCACAATTTAGTATCATTCTATTGTTAGCAATCTTGTTAGAAAAACTATCGGACTCTAAATGTGGGCGTGTCTCCCAGCTGAGATTTAAACATTATTTACTCACATTGTGAGGGACTGACTCTTACTGCTATATTCAACCTCTGTTTGTTATATATTGAGGTTTATTTTCTAATAATTAACATTTGTTTGAGTTTGTATTTTTATTTTTAATAAATCTCCTTGAACAAAAAATGACAGGTAAGTTATGGATTAGATTTTCCATGGTATGCAAGCTTACCTCGTGTGGAGACTAGATTTTACTTAGAACAATATGGTGGTGGAGATGACGTCTGGATTTCCAAGAGCCTTTACAGGTGACTAATGTCTCAACAATGAGATAATTCATCAGAGTTTGAACTCACATGTAATCAAAACATTGAACTCAAATAATAATACTGCTTGTTTTCATTCATTCATTCATTCTTTGTTTTTTTTTTTTTTTTTGCAGGCTGCACAGAGTAAACAATAACAATAATCTTGAACTTGGAAAATTAGACTATGACATGTGTCAAGCTGTGCATCGTAGAGAATGGAAGAGAATACAAGCGTAAGAGAAAAAAGCCTACTTGATAGAAAAAATAATGACATTCGAAATTTATAATTAATAATCTCTTGTTATTATGGATTTTTGTACAGGTGGTTCTCAGAATGTGGACTAGAAAGTCTAGGGCTGAGCAAAGAAAGGCTTCTTTTGGCTTACTTTCTGGCTGCAGCAAGCATATTTGAACCTGAGAGATCTCAAGAGCGACTTGCTTGGGTCAAGACTTCTACTCTCATTCAAACACTTAGATCCACATATCAAGACCAGGATCAAAGAAAAGCCTTTGCGCATGATTTCAACAACTGCAGTACCTCCTTAAATGAACGGTAATTACACACTTCTCACTGATCGGTGATTAATTATCTCGCAAAATTTGTAATTTTAATTAAACGATTACTTAATTATATGCATTAATACAGCAGATGGCTGAATAAAAATGGGAGCAGGGAGGGGTTACTGGGGACTTTGCTAGAAACTCTGCGTAGCTTCTCTCTGAGCTTACCAACTGCTAGCTACGATATTCTTCATGATGCAGTAAGTCTGTCAAGTAACACACACGCACAAAATATATGGAGTAATTTCAATGGGCACTCACTATAATATTGATGATGTTGGATGAATGCATTATGCAGTGGAGAAAGTGGGTATTGGGATGGCAAAACGAAGGAGATAACTGGGAAGGAGATGCTGAGCTGTTGGTGAACATGATTCTCATTAATGGCGGCCTCCAACGTACTCATCATCACTTGTTACAGCTCAATCCTCAGTTTCAGAGACTTGTCCAACTCTCTAATCAACTATGCCACCAGTTATGTCCTGTCCAAACCACCCAGGTGATTACTTATCAATCAGAAACTTCATTAATTAATATTGAGATTATATTATCTTCTTAATCATAATATATATGCATGATACAATTAATTACGTCTGATTTGGAATTTATGTCAGGAAAAGAACAGTAATGGAAACTGCAAGGGCAACTCAGAAGTAGGGATGAAAATGAAAGAGCTGGTGCAATTGGTTTTCTCTTCTAATGACATGGATCTCAACATAAAGAAGACGTTCCTCACTGTCACTAAGAGTTTTTACTATGCTGCTCAGACTGATTCAGACACAGTCAAGTCTCACATTCAAAAAGTCCTCTTTGAGAAAGTCATATAATCTTCAGAAACTGCATGAGCAAAATTTTATTTGTGCCTTCACTTATCCTCAATCTATATATCTGAAATTTGTATTTACATCACTAGAAATAATATAATGGATCACATCCTACACTGTACTACATGTAGCTGGGATATATATATATATATATAAATATATATTGCGAAAGTGCTGATGAGGAAGCAGAAGAGTGCATTGGGTTGACCTTGAAATTTTGATATTGGCTCCATGGAATAAGCTTCCGATAATAAAACTGTTGGGAAAATAACTCATAAATTCCAAGAATTAAATATAAATAATTTTCTCAAATTTCATTTAATTCCAACAAGTCCCAATGAAATTCGGAGACATATTTATATATATTTAATTTAATTCCTTTCAAATGGCAAGTTATAGGTGGTTTACGCTAAAATATACTACTACTTTCTTTCCTTTTATAAAGTACATTTTACTGAATTGTTTTGTATATATTGTCATGTTTATGAACTAGGAAGCCCAGATTTACTTATTTATTAATCAATGCGACTAGGAATGGCTTACACTTCTTGTTTGTTTATGCCTAAAAAGAGGTGATCGGGTGTAATGTATATTCAAGTTTGCTCAATTTGAAATGAATGAACTTGATCTTACTAACACTTTACCCATTTAAGATTTCGATTAAAGCTCCATACTCATATAAAATGATAATAAGAACTTGATCAGCATAAAATAATGTGTTTATATTTGTCAAGTAATAAAGTGATATATATATATAAGTAGAATAATTTTCAATGAAAACTTTATACCAACTTCTAAGTTAAGCATATTAAGTCATTAATTTAACGACCATATTATGCAAAGAGTGGTAGCTAGATCAAGCACAGAGGCAGAATATCGGTCTCTAGCTAACACAACAACAGAACCATGTTGGATTAAATATCTTCTATCTAAACTGAAGTTGAAAATCAAATAGGTGCCCGCCATATGGTGTGACAATAAAAGTGCTACTGCACTTGTATCAAATCCCGATCATCATGCCAAAACCAAGCATATAGAGATTGATGTGCATTTTGTCAGAGACCAAGTTATGTCAAAAGCACTCAATGTGCAATATATACCAACAAACTCTCAAATTGCAGGTTACCTTACAAAGCCGCTTCATCATTTGTTTTTGGCATCTCAGAGATAAGATGGGAGTCACTATCACTCTAGCTCATAGAACTCAACAGGATCAGCATAATAAGATAAGTACCGAATAAAAAGAAGAATAAGAAGAGAAAAGAGGCACGAAGCAAATGAGGGAATTGAATATATTTTATATTAATGTATTCTAGTTGAATATATTTTATGTCTATGTATTTTGAATAATACTCCCATTTATATATTCTAGAATAATCGTCAAAGAGGACAGATGACATTGTATTATTTGACTACTCTATTTATAAATAAAAATGCACAGGGGGTCACAGAGGCACTCATTCAAAAGCCTTTAATATTTTTCTACATTTGTGACTACTTCTGTCGTAGGTATGTGTAAAGATATGAAGAATGACGATTTTAACATCGTTTGTACGAGCCGCAATCAATAATTTAATTCTTACGAATTAAATAATTTTAAGAAAAGATGCAAAAAAGAAAGAGAAAATTTACGTAAAGGATAAAGAGAAAATAATATTTATTATAAAGGACCATTAAAATAATAATTACTAAAAAGGACCAAACTTCAAAATTGGAAATTTAAAATTACTAATTTACCTGTAACTAAACCTTTTACATTATTTACTACATTTAAGATTAATAAATAACTAAAATTAAAACTAAAACTACCCATAAATCACATGTGATATGATCATATCTTTTTTTGTTAATTTTTATTTTTTACCAAGCTTTTTATTCATATGATCAATATATAATTTAGTCAATCAATATAACATCAAGTTGTTTAATTTATACTATCAACACTAATATGAATTAAAATTTTTTATAAAAAAGTAAATTCATTTTATGTCTTTTCATAATATGATAGATTATCTAGATATTTTTATTTTATTAACAGTACATGCATTTTTTAACTCATATAAATTTCTTCTTAATTAAAAATAAAACATATAAACTTTTTTTAAATTATTTTAAACTAAGTAAATTTGATTTTTACTTGCTAGATTTATAAAACTTTTATTAAATGTATATAATAAATTATAAAGGATATTAAGTTTTATTAATATTATATAGTTTTTATTTTTATTTAAATTTTTCTTAAGTTTTAAAAATACATAATTTTTAAAATCAAATAAAGTGTAATTTTTCAATAAAAATTGAGAAAAATTATGTTTGATTTAGTAAAATTCAATATTTTTATTATTATTTTTTTAAAAATATAATTGAGAGACAATGCAAGAGGGAAAATAGAAATTGTTGTTAGGGACAATTTAGTATTTTTAATTTTATATTTTTATTTTTGATCATTCAAAATAATTATAACTTTTATGATCCTTCATAATAAATATTATTTACTTCAGCTCCTTTCCTCTAATTATCCCAAAAAGAAAAGCCCAATAACAAGCAACTTGTCCTTGCCACATGTTGGATTCACATTAGGATGAGCTCTCCAAAATTCATCGTATCTGCTTTAGACAATAAAGATTTTATTTTTATTTTAATGTGTATAGAATCTAAAACAAAACAAAGATAATCTATCCATTATCACTTTTTTAAAAATAAATTTTTATTTAAATATATATATATATATATATGATGCACTTTTAATGGCTCGTGAAAATGTAACTTGTTGGGGATTTATTACTTTTCTCATGATTAATGTATAGATATATGAATCAAAATTAGATTGATATGTTTTAAAGTTTATACATAAATATCAAGGTACGAAAATTGTAGTTAAATATATTATAGAAATATTTTTCACCTTTTTATCAATTATTATATAGCTTTGTTTTATTCAATCTTAATTCCACCAACCGATGGAAACTGCGATATAAAAATTCCAATTGTTTTGTGTCACAAACAAGATCACCTACCTCCCTCTATGTCAAAACTTCTTTGTTGGCAGGTAGAGAGATGAATTTGTGTCCATTATTCAATTTTATTGATATAAAAAGTTTGAACATTGAAATAATATATCATCATTCAATAAAGACCAATGAGTGATTCATTGCATCATTCATGGTCACTAAAAAAACTTAACTGTAGCATTATTGCAGAAGTAGAAATAGATTAGAAGCCTATTTTGGAAGCTATAAATTTAGACCCGCAATCTTCTCTAATCAATATAATGGACTTCTAATCAAAATACGCTATAAATAGCCTATTTTGTTTTTTTTGTCTGTTGAGTAGACTAATTAATGGGTCCCTTTTTGAGTCAATAGAAGACTATTCTGCTAACTATTAAAGATAAAGACATCGAAAAAAAAACAAATGTAATTACATTCGAATATTCAAATTAAAGTTGCTTTTGATAGTGGTATGCATGGAAGATTTTTCTTGCCAAAAGATATGGGGGAATATGGGGGAAGAGTCATTTAAACCCTTTCTTTTATATATATATATATATATATATATATATATAAGAAACTCTAACTGGAAGTGGTTCATTTTTCTATGCATAGGCTTATTATAAATCAAATAAATTTATTCCTTTACTTTTTAAATGCGGTGCCTTTTTTCTTCTACGAAATCACTTTTTCCACATTCTCTGCCAACATTTAAATTAATTTTATCAGGAAAAAATGGCAAGCCAGACCATAATATGCAACAATTTATTGTTTGACCGTAGCATTCAAAGAAAATACGGAAGTTTCAAGCTGTAAAATCAGTGAAGTAGCCAATTATGTCTTAAACTCTTTATTGACAAGCGCTAATAGGGAGATAATGTTTAAGTAGTGGTTGAGAGTTTCAAGTTTTGACTTTTATAATCTAACATAAAATGATAAATTAAGTTTTTTGAATTTGTTCAATTAGTTGGAAATATATGCTAGTAAAAAATAACCTCACAAGCATGTCACTATTTTTATTTTTATTTTTATTTTAACTATTTTTTGTCATCCATCACCTGATGGAAGGAACTCACGCATCCATTGCACCTT
>QFDD01001384.1:0-26734 GCA_006871305.1 Vachellia collinsii
CAAGAAATATCAACGGCTTCGCGCCATTGAGACGCTCGAGCTGAAGCAAAAACCACCAGTGAAGATCAATGGCTTCTTCTGCCATTTTCTCTGTACTTCAAGGCTCTGCTTTTCTTTCTTCTTCTGTATCCCACAGAATCAGCTCCTTCTCCTTTCCGATCCCACCCAAAGCCCCACTTGTTCACCTCAGGAAACCTCTCTCCGCCAAATCTCTTGCTTCCGTCGAAATTGATACATCATTGTCGCCGGCGATTCAGACTTTCTGGCAGTGGCTATGGGAAGAAGGGATCATCTCTTCAAAGACGCCAGTGGAGCCCGGGGTCGTGCCGGAAGGCCTCGGGCTTGTGGCCAGGCGAGACATTTCGCGAAACGAGGTCGTTTTGCAGGTGCCCAAGAGATTATGGATAAACCCCGATGCGGTGGCGGGTTCGGAGATTGGGAACGTGTGTAGCGGATTGAAGCCTTGGGTGTCGGTTGCTCTGTTCTTGGTTAGAGAGAGGTCGAGAGATGAGTCAGTTTGGAAGCATTACTTCAAAATTCTCCCTGAGGTCACTGACTCGACAATATATTGGTGGGTTTTTGTTTTTGTTTTTTCCCCCTTTATTGATAGAGTTATTTGAATTTAGGCCTTTCGAATGGAATGGATTGATCGAGTTGGTAAGTCTAAGTGTGTTGTTTTGCTTATTCCAGCGCAGGTCAGAGGAGGAGCTCTCTGAGCTTAAAGGTTAGTGACCAGTGAAGTCCAGTTTCTAATGCCATTTCTTTTTTCTCTTTTTGTTTTTTTTTTTTTTTGCTTTTTTGGGTAAACTTTGGTAAATTCCAATGCCATTTCTTTTTTCTTTTTTGGGTAAACTTCGGTAAATTCTAATGGCATTTCTATGTTATAGTAATCTGTACTCGTGAATTTTTAACTTTATACTCTTCACTTCAATGAAAATTGGTTCATAGTTGTGACAGTGAGAGCTTGGAGATGTTTTCCACGTTGTTGTATCAGTGCTTTTCTCATAAAATGTTATGTTTGCAAAAGAGGCTTGCAACATGGTGAAATAAAGTCCGCATCACGCTGGAAGAGATACCATATTTAGCCTCAAATAGAATTGCCTTCAACACGAGTATACCTATGCTTAGTCAAAATCAAAATGCCCCCGCGTTCCAGCATATGCACAACGGCAATATGCTTGGAAACAAGTATCTATGCTGTCATACTCTATCCTATTTATAAGGCGGATGGAGAATGTATTTTTTGGTCCTGTTTTGTTGGTCAACATTTGTTTGTTCTGTTTATTAGTCATATCATTAAATTTTTTACATGAATGTATAATTTTACCATTTATCTATTACTGTGTAGACTTTGTTCTAAAAGGGCATTGTGTATATTATATAGGAGTAAAGTTGAAAAGTGGTCATATTTAAGTTATCATTACTGGTGTTTACAGTGAAACATGTTGAAAGTTACTTACAAATAGAATAAGAGGAGTATTGTTGTATAAACTGATTGAATACGATATATGCAGGTACTCAACTTCTGAATACAACACTAGCCGTGAAAGAATACGTGCAGAATGAGTTTCTAAAACTGGAAGAAGAAATCATACTCCCCAATAAGAAGCTTTTCCCTTCTCCAATCACACTAGATGACTTCTTCTGGGCATTTGGAATTCTCAGATCAAGGGCTTTCTCTCGCCTTCGCAATGAAAATTTAGTGGTGATTCCACTTGCAGACTTGGTAAGGATATTTCTTTTAAAAAGAAAGTTCCAATAAACACATATGTCAGGTAGCTTTTCTGTCACTATAAGTATTTGGGAAAAATAACAATCTGGCCCCAGTTAAGAAAGATATTGACAATTCAGTCCGAGTCCCATGAATGTGATAACCTAACGTAGGTAGCAAAGGCGGTCAGGCAGCCAATGACGGCGGTCTAGTGATTAGGGAGGGGGAGAAAATAAAGAAAGAGTACTGTTTTGTTCTCACTATAATTGCACAAATGATACCCAGGTCTCAAGAGACTTCTTTGTAGTTTACCAAATTTGTGGGACTAAATTGACATTATCTTAGTTAATTGGGACTGAATTGCCATTCTTTGTAGATGGTGTGGGTCTAGAAAAAGTTCCAAGAGATTGTTGTATTTTGAAAGGGACTTGTTGAAAATTTCATAACTATTGTAATAAGGTACAGGAATTGAGTCTTACGTTATAAGCATGAGATCCTGTTGTTGGCTTTATGTAAAAACAAGACATGACTTCCCGTGCTCTAAAGTGAGCCAGACTGATCTAACTTATAAATAGGGTAGCTGTTTGCTTTTTATATCGTGTATGTATATATAAATGGATAGATTAGACTGTCCATTACTCATTAGTTAGTTTTTCTAATACATCTATTCTCAAAGGTTCATTTGACAACATCGTATAAAACTAAGTTTATGATATTTCTCAGGTTGACATCTATTGAAGTTATTTTTCTGTACTCTCTTTTACCATGTGTTGCTTTGCATTCAAAATTATGAGGTTTTGAAATTCTATTTGTGGATCAGATAAACCATAGTGCCAGAGTAACAACAGAAGATCATGCTTATGAAGTTAAAGGGGCAGCAGGTCTTTTCTCTTGGGATTACCTGTTTTCTCTAAGGAGCCCTCTTTCTGTCAAGGCCGGGGAGCAGGTGAGTTTATCCCTCCTCTTCTTTTCTTTTACATTTTTCAATGCCATGCAATCCCTTAATTATCATAATATATTCGGATATTAATATAGGATAACTAAATTTACCCAGTCACTCTATTCTACATTGCTTTCTCTCTCGACATATATTTGTATGATTGTACAAAAACCAGCTTATTAGACATCTCATCCTGAAGATCTTGTGCTTCTATATTCTCGATCCTTATTATCATCATCGATTATGCATTGCAAAGCAGCGACTCACCTATTCGTGTTACCGTTTCAATTTTCTACCACTTGTCAGATATGGTCATGGCACTGGACACATTAAAACATGCATCCAACATATATACAGGCAATGAAATAAGAAGGAAATGGGCTTTTGTACCCTCCTACGATAAATAGTAAAAAATTTTCCTTAAATGCTATACTTTTAAAAATATTTATCCATATACTACAGTCAAACTCGTTCTTTAAGAGAACGAATTTGAAATTGTACTGAACTCGTTCACTTGAAGAACGAGTTCAGTACAATTTCAAATTATTTCCCCAAAGTCGTTTAGCTGGTGAACAAGTTTGGGGGGATAATATTTTTTTTTTTATTTTATCCCCCAAAGTGGCCCCACCCCCAAACTACCCCCTCCCCCCACCCCCTTTTAAAAAAAAATAAATTATTTTTCAATTACACTCCACCCCCTAAAAAAATTATTATTATTCTCCTCCCATTTAAAAAAAATTGTTATTATTTTTTAAATATCTTTAAATTAGTCCATCAGAAAAAAAATAAATCTTTAAATCTCTCCCCCAACTTAAAAAAAAATTATTATTTTTTAAATCTCTTCAAACTAATCCTTTGGAAAAAAAATAAATCCCTAGAAATTATTTTGAAAAAAAAACGGATGTGAAAAATAAAAAAATATTGCATTTATAATTTATTCACTCTCTTATTTTTTTTCAAATTAAAAAAGGCCAATGAATAAACTTCAAATTGAAAAATCACTTCCTCACTAAAAACATTAGGAATTTATTTTTTTTTAAAGGGTTAGTTTGAAGAGATTTAAAAAATAATAACTTTTTTTTTAGATTGGGGGAGAAATTTAAAGATTTATTTATTTTCTGATGAGCTAATTTAGAGAGATTTAAAAAATAACAATAATTTTTTTTAAATGGGAGGAGGGATTTAAAAGTAATAATAATTTTTTTTAGGGGGTGGGGTGTGATTGAAAAATAATTTTTTTTTTAAAAGGGAGTTGGGTGGGGGGAGGGGGTAGTTTAGGGGTGGGGCCCCCAAACTCGTTTACTTGGTGAAGGAGTTTGGGGGATAAAATAAAAAAAAATATTATTCCCCTAAACTCGTTCACTAACTGAACGAGTTTAGGGAAATAATTTGAAATTGTACTGAACTCATTCTTCAAGTGAACGAGGTTAGTACAATTTCAAATTCATTCTCTTAAAAAACGAGTTTGACTGTAGTATATGAATAAATATTTTTAAAAGTGTAGGAGGTACAAAAGCCGAAGGAAATGTATTTAATCTAAATTTGGACAGATCTGGGATAGAGCTAGGTTTCTGATCCTTGAGGACAAGGATCTACTCTAAAGAAGTTAATTAGTTAAACGATGGAGAGAGAGTAGTTTAGGGTATTCGGAGTAATATCTAAAAAAATCAGAAAACCAATGGAAGGTGAACTTTTTTCTTTTTAATAAATCATCCTCACTGATGGAGATTGCCCTAGGCGGGTTGGTGGTGGAAATTATAATTCCACATAACTGTGTTTGGAATTTTTTTGCTGCAGATATTTATTCAATATGATTTGAAGAAAAGCAATGCAGAGTTGGCTCTAGACTATGGCTTCACTGAACCAAATTCAAACAGGAATGCATATACACTGACACTACAAATATCTGAATCAGACCCTTTTTTTGGTGACAAACTAGACATTGCCGAGTCCAATGGTTTTGGTGAGACTGCATATTTCGACATCTTCTTTGACCGACCACTTCCACCAGGACTGCTTCCATATCTGCGTCTGGTGGCACTTGGCGGCACCGATGCTTTCTTGTTGGAATCTATATTCAGAAACTCCATTTGGGGTCATCTTGAGTTGCCTGTAAGCCGTGACAACGAGGAGCTAATATGTCAAGTTGTTCAAGATGCCTGCAAATCTGCCCTTGCTGGTTATCAAACTACCATTGAAGAGGTATGTATGCATGCTTGGCTTTGTATTTTGCTTCATAACAATTCGCATGTGAGGCAACTAAGCATTGGTATATGGATTTTGACACTTAACTAGTTTTTCGTTTTGGCATCAGAAAATCCCACCATGAGGATTGCCTAATATTGGTTTTTTAAGGTAAACTTAGACTGAGCTTAAGATTGCTGAACACGAATTTCAAACCCTAAGAAAGATTAAAGGAATTATTACATTGAAGTGTTTGGTATGCTGCCCTTCATAATATGCTGGTGTTTGATATGCTCATATCCAAGATGCTTAGGGGCATTCAAAATACTATGATACATATATAACTAACTATCTTATACCACCTAAAGATCATGGAGATATCACCTTTTTCTTTTAAAAGAAATAGCTTTGTTAACTTGTAAAAATCGGTGGTGTACAATCCATTGCAATTTCCAATGTCAAAATAAACAGGAATCATAAGTACCATGGTATTTGATGCCTGCCTTCTTGGTATCCTATTTCATGTTGCCAAAGCTAATAACAATGTAAAATAAGAGCTTACTTGATGCTTCCATGATATATTAGATAATTATGGTATACTGTTTTGTTGCTTTAATCTACTGTGCAGCATGTTGTTTATCGTTTCTTTATATTATTGTTTCAAAAACTATGACTTAGAAAATGATGTATTAAAATGTGAAAATTTGGTTAAAGTATACATTTGGTCTTTTAAGTTTACATTAAGTGTTAAATTAGTTCCTTAAGTTTATAAAATATATTTTTTAATCTATTACTCTTAACACTGTTAGTTTCATTTAATGAAAAGTACTTCTTAAACAAATTTAAATGGTGATTCATCGATTGAATGATTACGAAGCATGCTTAAATTTAAAACATAAAAAAAATGATTATATTAAATAATTAAAATTTAGAGCATGTTTTGTCTTGTATAGTCACCATGTAAATTTGTTGGATAAGTATTTTCCATTAAATGAGATTAATGAAGTTAAGATTAAGGAGACTGAATGTACATTTTATAAATTTAAAGAACTGAAACTTGATGTAAAGAAAGAAAGTATACTTTAGCTGTGAGAATTTTGATATCAAAGAAGTAAAAAGTTTGACGACGATAAAATGCTCAAGAACTGATTGAACACAAACATGTGAATGCCAGGATGAGAAGTTAAAAGAAGATAAGCTAGATTCAAGGCTGGGAATTGCAGTGGAAATAAGAAAAGGAGAAAAGAAGGTGCTGCAACAGATTGAAGGTATCTTCGAGGAGAAAGAACTGGAGTTGGATGAATTGGAATATTATCAAGAAAGGAGGCTCAAGGATCTTGGTCTTTGTGGAGAAAGCGGTGAGATCCTTGGGGATCTCAGCAAGTTCATGTAAGATTGCCGGAAAAAAGCCCCCCTTAAAACTTGCACTATATTATTCGACATTTCCCAGAGAGGAAAAGGAGAGAAAAAAACTTGGCAAAAATGGACTCTGTCAAAGATGAATCTGTGCTATTCATTCAACCAATTCATGAAAGAGGGTCACAATCAAGGTTTTTTTGACATTGCCCAATGCTTGTACCAGAGAAACATGTAATGCAGGAAATACAATTCCTCATGTACTACTAATTGTACAAGAGTTCTAAAGTAGAATGAACTTTTTAATGTTGATATGCTGATACGGAGTTTCTAGATGTCCATGACCATAATGAACAAATAACTTGAGAAGAAAAATGAATCAGTGAATGGGAAGTGAAGCAGAAGACCTAAATCAATGTACGAGAGAAGTCGGAAGGTATCTAATTTTAGAATGGAAATATAGACAAGTGAGTTATTTAGAATCGCAAAATTCTTTCATCAGTGATTTATACTGTAGAAATAGTTTATAAATCAATTGGCATGTAACCTTCAAATGATATATTTGATAAAGTAAACAAGAGTTCATTTCTCTTGCTATCTAATTCTCTCTTTTTCTTACTTTTTTTTTAATTTCATAAGATATTATCAGTTCTCTGGAGTGGAGTGGAGAGCAGAGCAATGCTTATATTCATGACATCTCTCACATGTTTAGATATTAATATTTTTTTTTTGTTTTGCCCATATCATCCTTATTTGGATGATCCCATTTACCAAAGAAACAAGCGCAACGAGTTAACGTAGGAATTAGCACCGAAACTACTCAAGAGTTCCCACATTCCCTCAAATGGCACATCGTAATTTAGACAACCTACGACGACGACTCGATCGTCTCACCGGAGAGAAGGGAACAACCTTGTGGTTCACCGTGGTCTCTCGCCGCCGGTGAATCAAATCAAGGTCTCGTTGTTTCTTTTTCTCCCCCCCGGCCACCATCATAATATATAATTCCTTCAATTCAATTATATATATCTAATATAATATATTACACTATGTCTGGATTCAGTCTTCCTCTTCAGCTTCTTCCTCATCTTCGTCTTGTGGTTGTGGTGGTGGGCTTGCTGAGTCACTCTGAGTCACTCAGGTTCGATCTTCCACCAGGTCGCACCAAATGCATCACCGAAGACATGGCCACCAATTCTATGGCCGTCGGAAAAGAAAAGAAAACTATAGAATCAACATTCGGGTACCATGAGAGAATAACTAACTAATTAATGGATGAATATAATTTTTAGATCATCAAGTATATCATCATTTTTAACCCTTTAAATTTAAAATTAATGGTTTTAATATTTAAAAAGCAGAATAATCTATATTTGTATTAAAATATAATGACCAATGTTCTAAATAAAATTACACTTGATAATCAAATAATTAATTTTAAACTTGAGAGATCAAAATCAGAATGAAAGGTAAACCCGAACAACCAAATATTATATTACTCATTTAGTTATATTTATAAATCACTTTCAACATGTTTCACATACACCACGAAAAACCTTAAACCATATGAATTTTGATTTAAAATTCAACAACTTTTCAACTTTATCTCTACTTAATATTCACGGTAATACAGGAGAGCAAAATTAACACCTCCTAAATGAAATGTAAAGTTGTACAATCACATGAAAATTTTAATTTAATAAGATGGTTTATAAATAAATCCCCAAACCAAAACAACAGTCGGTTAATGTTGTGAAGATGTCTGATTATATATTTATTTGTTGAGAAGGTAACATCAGTGCTTGGGAAAGAGTATCATGCGGCGGAGCATGTGAGGTCAGGAGAATTCGCAATCATGGGAACAGAAGCAGGGGATTACGTGGCATGCTTCTGGGCAAGTGATGTCCAACTGACTTAACCGTTGACTTCGATTGGAAAATCGGTGTCCTCACCAACGGTTGGTCTCACATTGTTAAGAAAGGTCAAATTGATGTGAGTTCGCCCCTTTTATTTACTACATCAGTTCTTAATATAAATAGCAGTTGATTTTATTTGAAAGAGATAGTTATGGAAATTAATTAATCCGTATATTCATTACTTTTATCTAAATTAATTTACATTATTTATCAATTGATATACTATAATGATATATAAATTATTTTAAAATGTATGTTATGATTAAATAATTTATTTAACTTTTTTTAATCTCTATACAAAAGTTAACTAACTTTTATATTAAGAAGGGAGTTAGTGTGTGTGAAACGCTTCTACTTTCATCTAATATATTCAACTCTCTTATCTTAATTATGTTTTGTCTATGTTTGGAACCCTTTGTCAGTAATCCCTTTTTTATTCTAAATATAAAAATTGGTAGAAGGATTTGTTTTCATCTTGAATAATATAAGGCTTTGATTCATTTTTGGGAGAATTGAGACATAGTTCCTTGTCCAATTGGGAAATTAATTATAAAATGGGACATTCCACTAATGTGTAACTGAACTTCCACAATATGCAATTGAGCTTTCACATTATGTGCAACTGAACTTCCACATATGCAACTGAGTTTCCACATATGCAACTGAGCTTCCATATATGCAAATGAGCATATCCTATTCTTCAATTAATTCTCCAATGGGGGATTTTCCCTCAATTTTCCCTTTATTTTTTCACAGTTCTTAATATTGATTGCAAATGATGGTTTTTTGTCATGAAAATACCCAAACCAGTGAAGTTGACCAAACCAGTGAATTGGTTCTATGACCAATCCAATTAAGTTCTTTGGACGGATTAATTAGATTGGTTTTATTTTTAAAAAAAATAAGAAGAAAATCGTATGCAACCTTTGGCAACTCTGTTTTGTTGAATTTTGTGTAGTTAATACATGAATATTTTATTTTTTAGTGAATCAATAATATTGAAATATCCCTCTTTTTGTAGTTATATATGAATACTTTTGTTTATTTTAATTAAATATATTATTTTAATTATGATTCTAACTTCAGATCGACCTTAATTTGAACTACTAACCTTTAAGCGACTGTCTCAACTAATTTATTTATCAGTCTAGTTTTGAATATATCGATTTTTTTTTTATCAAGTGAGTAATATTTAATGCAAATAGTTAAAATATACTTTAAAAAAACTGAGATACATTTTTATATGAATTATTAATTTAACTAATGTTCTCAATCTTTATAAATTGGTCATCTAATAACTAAATATTAAATATTATTTATGACAACACTTGATCGTAATTTTGATAAAAGTATGTAAGGGTAGCTTTACTTTATTAGGTAATTAATTCTCTTACACTATTTTTGCCATTCATGCTTTTGTGGCAGTCACTGGAGATAGAGCTAATGAAGATGCAAGGAACTGTTTCATCCATTCGCAACGAGATGCTCTATCTTCGTTCAAGGTAAGCTTGTTTATTTACTTGTAACAAAGAATTAGCATGAGGATCGAAAATAAAGATGTGACTATCAAAAAGTCCCAATTATGAGTAAACATCGTAAATTTATTATCATTTCATATATTAGAATTTATCGATAATTTTTGGGTTAGGAGCAACCCTTTCTATAAGTTATATTTTATATTTGCCAGAAAATTCAATGAACTTTTTTCATTTCATTTCTAATTGATTACATATTTCTTCCATCTATTTTTTCCACTAATTCTTTCTTTCTCACTCATCCTCTTTCATTCACTCTTCCATACATAAGGGTTATTGTAAAAAAATAATTACAATTATTTACACATTTATTACTTTTAACTAATTTTAATAAACTTTTTTAAATTTCATAATTCGATTATTTATGGTATATATAAGATCGAAGCAATTACTATTGTCTAATTCACATTTAAGTATGGGTTTAAGTGTAAAAATACATATGAATTTTTATTAATAGAATCATATATTTTTCAGAAGTGCAAAAATACTTATAAATTTTAAAATGGAATAAAAAAATGTTATGATTGTTAAATATAATATAACACTGTTAAATATGTATTTGGTGTGACCCCCACCACAAAAAATAATGAGATTTTTTTGTATATTTAACTGTTTTGATATAATTACACCTATTTTAATTGTTCATAAGTATCTTATTAATGATTTCAAATGAGAATAGTTTTTAAAGGTTTAAGATGAGATTTCAGCAACAAAGTTTTTTATTAGGTGTATCTACCCTAATTAAGTTTTGGATGGTGCAAATTTATACACAATTTTTAAAAATGATGCAAATTTAACCATTCCGTTAAATTTTCCTATTTTATATGTTTGTGCTTATTCTCTTGTTAGCTTTATATGGGATGTTTAAAACAATTTAACGAAATTGTTAAAATGCACTATTTTTAAAAAACCGTCTCTACTTTTACACCCTTTAAAATATAATTGTACTAGATACTCCTGATTAAAAACTTCATTACTAAAATTACACTTTAACTCTTTCTTCAATCTACATATATGTATGTATGCATGTATATGCATTAACGTTCACAATATTAAATTTCAAAAGTCCCAAGGATATAATATATTTCAAACTATGATTTCTTACATAATATATTGGAAAGCATGAATTTTTGCTATTCATGAGCATTGCCTGTCTTAGTTTCATTTGCAACTTTGTTTTGCTTCAGAGAAGAGGAAATGCATGGGCTCAACGTGTCCACAAACGATAGCATGTTATGGTTCAGTTCGCTTTTACTTCTTATCTGCTTATCAGTAGTTAGGTTGCAAGTTTGGCACTTGAAGACCTACTTTGTCAAAAAGAGAATCCTATAAATTTTTTGGCCATAGTTTTATTCTTCTTGTTTTTCTATTAGGAAGAGCTTCAGTAGAATATCAATATGTAGCAGCCAGCACATCGGTGCTCTGTGGACCAGAGTGAGTTTATATCCCCGTGGATTTGCTAGATCTTATTTTGACTATGTTGATCCAGCCCGACATGTTTGTTAACTTGATACCAATTGGGATTGAGTATAATATAAGGGGTTAAGATTTCACTACATGAACGTGACGAACTAATGTTCAAATATCTGTTAGGAGATGTGTTCATATTTAATAAATAATAAAACCTTGAAAAGATTGCATCCAATAGAATGATGTCTAACCTATCCTTAACCCAAATAACACTGATTGACAAATTCCTATACATAGGAACAAATTAGAATTTAAAAAATCAATTGGGATTAAACATAAAAGATGAAAATTTGAATAAACATATGAACTTAAATGTCCAAATAAAAATTAAGCACAATATTCTTTTTCTCCATTTTTAAATTTTTAAGGGGTGAAGAAATCACAGTCCTAAGGCATATTATTCTAGAGACCTATCAACTGGGAATCATTTTAAATCAAGAAAAAAAATCATGAGGTGTATAAACAGAATCCATGGATAGAGGATATCATCCTTCAAATGAAAGGCAAGGCATTAAGAGTCAATGGCAACGTATATTATCAAATTTCCTCTCACTCAGTTCTAAACTTGATCATATTGCACTCAAGCGACAACTTTCATACTTTGACATAATAAAAAAAAATTGTAAAATATATATACTGGAGAGAAGCCATGAACAATACCTGTTCTGCTCACCAGAATTTAAACAATTGAAAATATATAAGCACTGCCTTTACAGGCTTTACTGTAGAGAGCAGTAATGACTAATGATTAATAAATCACCTATATGTGCATTTCTGAACATGTCAATGGTCATAGAGATTTAGGAAGAGAACAAGTGCCAGTGATGATCTGCAGGTAAATTTTCCTTGATCTTCTCAAGCCGTTTGAGGATCTCCAAGAAGGAAGGCCTTTGATTCATATCAGCACTCCAACACTCCATGGTTAATCTAAGTAAAGGCAAGATGGAATCTATTAGCAAAATGCTCAATTCTCATGCCAGTGCCTTCAATTGAGTTGAAAGTCTTGAATGCTTTTAGATATAATCAGAGTAAAAACAGCACGAAAAAGAGTAAACATCTTTATCCAAAGCACTTTGGAAAGTACAGATAAATGAGCCGAAGTTGGCAGACTTTTGGCATTAACACTAATGAGTCGGGAAGGAAAATAAAGTCACATTTCCTTACAGGAGTTATTTGTGGTTTAAAAATACCTAATTAGATGAAAGGGAAATTCCATCATACTATAACAAGATTAACAATGCTATATGGCAGTGAATATTAGCTTTAAAGGAACAATAAGATCATAAAATAGGGATAACTGAGGTGAGAATGTTGAGATAGAACATGTTACTCCTTCAATATTTAATATAGGAGCTAATAAGAGAGCTGACTTTGGTCATAAATGTAAGATTGACATATTTATCATCCCCCCCCCCAAAAAAAAAGCAAAGAAAGAAAGAAATACCCCCTACTAATACTCCTTTAACAAGGTAGTGGGTTCTTTTACAACAATGGTTGAAGCCAAATGTCATCCTAAATAAGGATATTTTAGAAAAAATGTCACATTTACCATAATTAACGAACTTAACTAACTTTCTTAATCTAATAAAATTAGTTAAATAGGCCCAACATTACGGACCAAACAAGTATATGCTATATGAATGAAATCAAAGATGATGAAAGCAGTCATTTTAAAGTTAAAAATTGATCCTTATGCTCCTGTTTTAAAATAATAAAAAAAATATAGAAACTGTTAAATATAATGATTATATAGGCATGATAAACGTAGCAAAAAAATGGAGAGGAACAGATGCCAAATAGGCATTTTAGTCAATAAAGGATGCAAAATGGGAAATGACTCACTGTCGCAGTTCAGGGGTAAATCCCTTTCCACGAATAGTTGGTCTGTGTCCTTCTGCCACATGTTTGGCTGCATCATAAGGTTCATAACTTGTAAAAGGTGGCTCCCCTTCAAGCATCTACTCCAGGTCAAAGTCAATGAGTCAGAAGTAGCTCCAAATTATATCACACTAAACATCTATTTCATAAGAAAGAAATATTACCTCATACAGAATCATAGCAAAGGAGAACACATCAACCTTTTTATCATATCTCCTGTGTTTGAAAACTTCGGGAGCCATGTAGCGGTCTGTTGTTACCCCAAGAAGACGATAATCAGAATAATTTTCAATATAATTATTACTATTTTTTTTTTTTGCAGAACATTTAAAACTACTCACAGCTTCCAGTTTCACCAGTCATCTTGTAAACATCATGAGAATTCTTGACCTTGATAAGCTTACTCAATCCAAAATCTCCAACTTTCAAATGGTCTGCACTAGAATTGACTAAAAGAACATTCCTGAAATTTTAGGAAATATTCTCAATATGAATATAAAAATTTTGTAATTCCATACGTACATTCTTATCTTCTTGAGAAAAGCAAAATGCATGTCAATTTCCAGAAAATAAATGCCTTGGTATTTGATTTGATTTTGTGTGTGTGTGTTCGCGTGTTGTCACCTATATTTAAATACATCTTTTCCTAGATAGGATACAGCTAATCAACTTGCCTTGGCTTTAGGTCTCGATGAATTATAACATCTGGTTCATTGTGAAGATAGGCCATCCCTCTGCAAACAATATTTACAACATTTGCATTAGCATAGTAATAAGATTAAGCCAAAGCTGTATGATTGCAGTGGCTTCTATATTTTCTAATGCTAATTTTGTCAGAAGAAATAGAATGCTTTCGTAACATCGTCATATTAAGATCAACAACAACAACGACAGAAGTAATAATGTTTTTTGGTATATCTTAGGAGTATATATAATAAAATATTTTGAGCATATTAAACTAGTTCTTGTTGTTGAAATATTTATAAGTATATATATAAAAATAAAAAATAGGAAGAGAGGGACATAACTGATTTCAAATAAAAAAGGGGCAAGCTAAGGCATGTTTTGGGAATCGTTAATAAAAGCTGTTGGAGAAAGGCTACCAGAGTTATTTGTGATCAGAAAGTGGCTAATATGTAAAAGGCAAGTTCTATTATACCGCTATAAGGTATCAAATGTTGGGTTTTAAAGGGACAGCAAAAGCACAAAGTAAAGGTAGCTAAGATGAGGATGTTCAAATGGAAAAGTGGTCATACAAGAAAAAAAAAGATTCTAATATGCATATGCGAGAAAGAGTTGGAGTGACATCTATTGAAGAGAAACTAGTAGAAAATCATCTGAGGTCATTTGAGCACATATAAAGAAGGTCATCATTGGATGAACCGGTGAAGAAAGTGGATCAAACAGTATCGAGTTCTCTAAAAAGGGGATAGAGGAAGATCAAAGAGAACATTCAACTAAGTTCTTGAAAGGGACCACTAGATCATTTATCTAAAGATTTGATTATTGATAAAGTACAATAGTATCATGTGATCCATGTAACCAACTCAACCAGTAGGATAAGATTTATTGTTGTTGATGTTGTATTAATAAAAGCTAAGAAAAAGAAATATTTATAGGAGTGATATAAATGATTGTACAGGTTAGATTGATGTAAGGAAATAGAATAGGCAGTGAGATATGGTTCTTGAATAAAATGTGAAAATCATACTAAGAGATAAATGTGTGAGTTGTGAGTCTTAAATGGATGCACAGTTTGAATACAAATAGAAAGAAGACAATGAAGGCACTTGAATCTTAAATATCTAACATAGGGAACGTAAGTAAAGTAAAAGACAGAAAGGGAAAAATGAGAGTCAAGCTGATACAATAATTCTTCCTCTTGGTTTAGTTAGGTTGATTTATAAAATTCCTATCTGCCTGCAAAACTATTTCTATGATGCTAGACCTATTTGGACAAGAGTTTAGTTGATGCAATAATTGTGGAAAGGATTTTTGTAACATTCTCCAGATGCCTCAGGAGAGTTCTTTGACAGATATTCAAAAATTCAATAAAAGACCGTTTAACTTCTGTTTTCCACTTCCACTTTAATAAGTTGCTATGGAAGGAAGGCACATCCTCCATTCTCTAATTTTCCCAACCCTTCATATCAATAAACGTTTCCCATGTTATCTCCCAAAAGAAGAAAGATTTAGATCCTAGAACAGGGAAAATGAACAATGATGCAAAACGAAATGAATTTACATTTTTGAAAGGCCATGGATGAAATGGTTCAAAATCTTATCAAACAAAATCTAAAAGTTGCTTAGCAGCTTTGGAATTGACCTTCTGTAATTATTTTTTATATATTTATGAACGATAGATTTGTGCAGCCTGCCCGTTTTAACCATCCATTGTAATGGCTTTACCAGAAAAGAAGAGCATGAAATCCTTTGGAAATGTAGCTTCTTCGCACTGCTTTGGTCTTAAGGCTAGAGGGATGATGCCACATTTTTTTTGAGTGATAGAGTTGTTTCCTTAGCCCCTTTGTGGGTAGGAGTCAAGGGTTTCTAGAGGGGGAGAGTGTGCTTAATTTCCTTTGATCTATTGTTCGGAGGACTTCTTATCCTCCTTCCATGATGTATTGGTTTTTTTACTTTTTGGTTGGGGGCGTGGGGAATAAAAGAAGGGTAAAAATGCGGTGGGGGGAGAGAGGAAGTTGAGACATATACCTGGCAATATCCAAAGCAAAGTTAACAGCTGTTGAAGGACTAAGTGTGCCTTTTTCCTTCAGATGCTGATGCAGATCGCCCTGCAAATGACACAATCCTATCCAAGCATAAGTTTATTGTACAGAAGCTAGACGCAGTACTCAGAATGCCAAACTCAAAGCAGATAGATTGATTCACATACCCCTCTTAGATACTCAGTAATTAACAAAAGGGGCTTTTTTTCGGTTACAGCTCCAAGAAACTGGACTATATTAGGGTGTCGAACCTTCACTAGCAAATTAACCTCATGCCTGAAGTCCTGGCTGCAATGAAAGTTAAACCCGCCCAAAAAGAGAGGATGAGTGATTGCCACATATGACATCACATAAAAATCTGGAACACAGCTTAATAACAGTAAGTCTCCATCTCCCCCATGCCACAATGGATGAAGAATTGATTACTCTTCCTTAGAAGTAGAGTAAGTTAAACTATGAAGCACAATTGCCAAGAGCAGATTAGTTAGTTCTTTGAATGGGTCTTCACAGAATCAAAAAGCAAGAAGAATGAATCTTACATCACCAATCTATCATCTGAGAGAGATGGAAGAATGCGTTTAACAGCAACAGGTGTTCCACGCCAATGTGCTTTCAAAATTTCACCAAAAGATCCCTGCAGAAAACATACAAAACGAATAAGACCATATTTCACACACAAATGTTCATCAAAGGCTCAAATTTAAATGCAAGAGAAAAGATAAAGTTATGGAGCCAAAAGTAAAAGTGTGAAAGCAACAAACACTAGAAAATAAAACTGGCTCTGTTTCTTTTATGAATCAAATAATCTTCAGAACGAAATTACTGCCCTTCAATGATCATCAGACAATGAAAAATCAATAGAAAGACAACGAAACATTGTAATTCAAATAGCAAATAGCCAAATTTAAATTATGAAACCAAGTTCGTTTGCAAAAGCTATAAAATGCTACATTAGCTCCTAAAGAATAATAGGGTTAATATAGTAAAATGAAAAATATGTTAAGATTTAAGAAGCACAAGAAAACCAAAATTCGTAAATGGCTCTGTTTCTTTCATCAATCATAAATAACCTTCAAAACTAAATTATTGCAATTTGGTGATCACCACACAAGGAAAAATCAATAGAAAGACAACCAAAAAGTTTGTTCAAATGACCAAATTTAAAACATGAAACCAGCATGCTTACAAAAGCTATAGCATGGAACTCTATCCCCTAAAGCATTATAGGGTAAACATCTTATAATTATATATGTAAAGAAACACAAGATAAACCAAAGTCTGATGCAACCAAACTGTTTGCAAATACAGTATACACAGTCAAAATGACCCAATTGCTCAGCATAATCTTGACAGTTCAATGTCATAGATACATAGAAAAAGTAAAAGATACCTTTCCTATACGAACTGAATTTGTGAAGTCCAACTCAGAAGGGTCTATTTCCCAATCACACTTGTTAGGCAGCGGAGGAGGAACAGGCTTTTGTTCACAATGGCTACCATTTTGACCCTGTATCATCAATGATTAGGAATAAAGACCCACAGAAGTAATAAAAGCCGCTAATCCATCAATTGCAGAAGGCTCAGTGTTTGGTTACGAAGATTCATAAGGATCAAGCTACTAAGTAAATGGTTGAAATTAAAAGGTGTACATTATTAAACAAATGAATTAGCAAACTGCAACTTATTCCCCACCATAACCTTCTTTAATGCACACACAAAAAAGAAGAGACAAGGAAAAGTCTTTAAGACAAGACTATCAAGGCCAATATAAAAGTACCGTATCCCACAACTTCAGACTGGTTGGAACAAGGCTCCAATCATTCAGGAAGCAACAACAGCTTAAGAGTGACTAAACATCCATATTCCATATGTTGCATAAACTTACAGATTGGAATCAAAGTATATAATGCGTTAAATAGTTTTGAGAAGCCACCCATTAATTTTGGAAAAAGATGTGGGCCTCATTATCATAAACTGAGCATTTTTTTTCAAATAAAGGGAAGAAAAAAAGTAATCCTTTTACTGAGTAAACAATAGATTAAGTTTATTAGCCACGTTAGCTTCTCATTGGTTCTAAACATCATGACCGTGTGTATTAAATATGAAAAAACATGTTATCCAGCTTCCATGGTCAAAGCAGAACTTCTATTTCTGCAAACTTATAGATTGGTCCGTAATTGTTCAGGTGCGGGAAAAGGCTCATTCCTCCTTTTTTTTTTCTTTTTTGTTATATTTTTACCCCTATTATTTTCTTATTTCCCATTGGAACCTTAGCATCTAAACCCTCTTTACCAAGTGGATGAAGAGGAAAACATTAGCTATTAAGGATTTTATACTATAAACATAAAATTAAGAATTCTTTGTCAGTATTGCCCACTACATAATCTTCTGACGATCCCCTACTCAAATAAAACCTCTCGTCTTATCCCGTTTAGTAAGGAGGAGTCAAGACAAGAAAACTTATGATTTGCTTCAATAATTTCTAAAATACGAAGTTGAGAATTAGAAATGAGGCTTATCGACAAATATGTAGAAATATATATCACCCTGCAAAATTTTGGCCCATGACAAAAATAATGACAAGACAAAACGATAAGTAAATGGATCGCCGCTTGCGCAGCGGCCATACAAAGTACAGCCCTTAACTGCAAATTGAAAAAGGTATTTGGGAGTATCAGTAGACAGTGCATTTGCAGAAGACCCCGTGCTGATAAATCATAATTTAACAAAATGGCATTCAAAAGTGCGAAAAAGCAAAGCAAAAGTACAAAACAAAACAAAAAATGCTTTCATGGTCCCTTCTTTAAAGAGAAACGTGAACTTACAAAAGACAAGCCTCCATGAGATTTTAAAAGCTCCACCATGACAAGCCTTTGAGCACCTTCTGCATCAGCTAGAGGCTGTCGGGGGGAAAACCAAAAGCTTTAAACATAAAGTTCAGAAATCTTAATTACCCAAAAAGAATGGAGCTATGTGTCTTAATTAGGAAGAAAGGCAATACAGTGTTTCTCCAGCGATCCAGCGCGTTGACATCGGCACCATATTCAATCAAGCACTTAGCAACATCGACCCAACCATGAAGAGAAGCAACGTGAAGAGGGGTACGATTGTCATAATCTCTAGCGTTCACCAGCGTCCGGTCCTCCTCCAGGAGCTTGCGAACAGCAGCGGCGTCGTTTTGATGGGCATGCCACAAGATCAACGACGTGCGATTCACTCTAGCCTTATCCTTCTGCTTGTCCCTGTCCGGCGCCGAGGCACTGCCGCCGGACGATTCGGCACCGGAGGCGGAGTTCTCGGAACTCATGGCGTGGACTAAGGGATCTGATGGATCCAGTGGCCGCAAAAGTGGGAAAGTGTCAAAACAAATGAACCAGATTTGAGTGAGAGAAAAACGAAACGCTAGTTATTTCGGTTAAATTGTTGGATTTTGCGGCTACCTTTTTTGGGATAAAGAATCGGATTGGATTCTTTTTCGATTACCGTGGGAATCGACGAGGAAGTAGGGAGCCTCCTAGTTTCTGTAGGTTCTGAAGTGTCATCTGTGAGAGTGTCGGCTTCGGTAATTCAACTAATTAACGTAAAGCAGACAAAAATCCACCCTTACTTGTAGGATAGATAGTAAATTACGGAAGAAAACACCTCTTATCCAAAAAGACTCAATATGATATGAACAAGGCCCTGGGAGTTTAAAAAACATTAAAGAACAGGGAACTGGAAAATTAAAAAAAATAAAGAACGGAACTAAAGAAATAAGAAATTATTTGCGACTCACTTTAAAAATTGTGCATTCATTATTAATGAAGTTGATAAATAATTGGAAAATCCAATAAAAATCCTTTAGAAACAAGTAAAAGATAAATCAGGGTCTTCCATAGGTAAAATCTCAAATCATATCCTTTGCACTAATTTGAAACTTTGAAATATTGTAAAATTATATAATTGCCCTTACTTTTCATTTTTTTTTAAAAAAAATCATTTACCCCTTCTTGATTACCGGTCTTGAAAGCTCTTGCTCCGGTGGCTAGTCACCAGATTTCTAGAGACCTTGTCGATAATTGGCCTCACAAAGCTCCGGTGTCTAGATTTTTTTTTAATTTCAGAAAAAGTAGTCATTAGTGGAAACTAGAGTAGTTAATAACTAAACTAAAGTAGTTATTAGCAATTCTATATTTCTAACTTTAATTTTACAAATTTTAAATTAAAAAAGAAATAAAGAACTCTTACATCTTTGACAACTTTATAAGATCATTTCCAACTTTACACTTTATAAGAACGTTTATAAGATCATTTCCAACTTTACACTTTTCGTAAAATATAGGCTTACACACGAATTTCGATTTTAGTATAGCAAATACCCATTTCAATTTAAAAAATTCAGTAAAACAAAATTACGATCACCCATGTATTGCCTTTTCCATTAGTGCAAGGGTATTTACATCTTTTTACAATATTTCAATATCCTAACAGCTTCTTTGATATGTTAGAATTGATTTTGATGAAAATGAATACGAAATTTAAAAGTACGTTTTACGTTATGGAAATAGAACATAATTTTTATATTAAAAAAAATAAAAATACTCCTTTAAATTAAAAAATTAAAAATCTTCCCCAAACTTTGACCAAAAGAAAAAAGAAAAAGTCTCCATGGGAAAAGTCAACAGGCACCATTCATCTCCATCTTCTTCCACTTCACACTATCCCTCTTGCTCCGAGGATATTCTCCAACATGCGCGTTAGAGGATGAGGTCGGGACTCTGATGGAACCTGAAATATTTAATATGCACGTTTAAGGACAACCCCGTTAAGAAAACCTTAAGGGAGAATTGGGGAAAAGTCCTCCATTAGAGAATTAATTGTAAAGTAGAACCTTTCATACAGATGCAACTGAGCTTCCACGTGTGTAATTGAGCTTCCACATGTGCAACTGAACAGGTTCTATTTTACAATTAACTTCTCAATGAGGGATTTTTCCCCAATTTTTCCAACCCTTAATAAACAGAAAAAAAAAATAATAGATAAAAAAAATGGTCAAAAAGTTTAGATAAGGTCAAATAGATGTTGGAGACGCAAGCTGTAGAAGAAGAAGAAGAAAATTTGGCATCTTTATTAAATATCAATCTCCCATATCATAAGTCGTCACTTTTTGTTTATTTATAAGTATATTATCTTGGACAAATGTTCAGGTTATGTAATTCAATTCTACACATGTTCGTAAGGCGTTGCTTTTTGGTTCCTAATTTTTTTTTTTAAAAAAGATAACCAGAATGGCCCACCTAATTTATTAAAATAAATTAAATTAACAGTTCTTATCTCCAAATCCAGTTTGGTATAAAAGTAATAAAAATATAAATTATCCAATAAGAATGACAATGAATTTTACTTCAGGATAAAGTAACGCTCATCGCCCCAATGTTATTTTTTAGGTATATCCAGTATCCTAATTTTTTTTGGGTGGGTGCAATTTTATTTCCATCTTTTTAATTTGGTGCAATTTCATGTCTATCCTTAAATTTTAGCTAATTCTTTTAGGGAAAATTATCTTTTTGTCCTCAATTTTTAACTTACTTATAATTTAGTCCCTCAAATTAATAAAAAATGACATTCCAAGTATCATCAACAATTTTTCATAAAAATTCCAAAAGTTAAATTTATTTACAATAATTCATTCATCTAGAGTTAATTTATGGTCAAAAAATAGAATTTTTTTAGGGTTAGTGTATGGTTAAATTTATTTAAAAATGAAATATTTTTATTGTATCAGAATTTCATGGAAACAACTTTTATGACTCAATTTTTTATGAGAATTCCAAAAATCAAACATTTATTTGGACCATAAGGCCACATCCATTCAAAATTCATCCATAAGAATAAACAAATATTTTGAAAAATAAGATGTGGCCTTTCTGATCCTGAATTGATGAATTTTAAAAAATTAATTTGATTTCTAGAATTCTCATGAAAAATTGAGTCATATAGCTTATTTCTATGAAATTTTAATACAATGAAAATTTTTCATTCTTCTGATCCTAAACTAGCCCTAAAAGAAAATGTTGCCTTTTTAACCCTAAATGGATGAATTATTGTAAATAAACTCAATTTTTACAATCTTCATGAAAAATTGTTGAAAGTACTTGGAAGGTCATTTTTTATTGGTTTGAAAGATCAAATTATAAGTAAATTAAAAGTTAGAGACAAAAAGATAATTTTCTCTAAAAGACTTGGCTAAAAATTAAGAAGGGGATGAAATTGTATCAAATTGAAAAGATTAGAAATAAAATTACACCCAAAAAAAGATTAGAGTGTTGGATTCACTTAAGAAATAACATTTGGGTGATATGCGCTACTTTACCCTATAAAAATATAGATTATCCAATAAGAATGACAACGAATTTTAGATGTCAAAAATGAAAATTCTCATTTGCTTTGAATGATTTAATAAAAATTCTTGTAACAAGCACTATCATTTTAGACAAAAAGAAATTTGAAATATCAGAACATACCATTTAAAATCATAACAAAATCAAAATTATGGCTAATTATAGAGATGAAAACTTATATATTACTATTGCTGCTGCTCCGCTGCTGCTGCTGCTAATAAAAGAACCGTGGGGCTTGGTGATGTTATTACCAACTATCATTTTGCTTAATAATACACATATAATAAACTTTAATTTTAAATAATATATTTAACTTTTTAAATCTTAAAAAGAATGGATTGCTTAATGGTAGCATAACATTTCCCCAAATCCAAATATAAGAGATAACAGATAATTTTATTTTAGTGTTAAATGTAAAATATCAATTCACTTTATTTCTTAAATTTGTAATTTTTTGTAAAAGTCTCCCTATTAATTGCATGTGTCAATTTTTTTTGTTAAGAGAGTAGTAATATTTAATACAAATGATTGAAAATGATAATTTAAGAAAAAACAAACAAACAAACACACTTTTCACAAATTATTAATTTAATTAATTTTCTTAAAATCCACAAGTTAATTATTCAACTCTTTGGTTTAAGAACATATGGAGTAAGAATAATAATTTCTTGAAATCTTGACATTGAGACAAAATTGTCAAAACTGATATTCATTTTCAAAGGGTGGAATTAAAATATAATGTCAAACAAGTAGGTATAATTATTAAGTTATATGATAGCGAACTCAATGAAGTAGTTATTTATTAATAGTAAAATGTAAGATTTTTGAGCTATTAAGTTATCTCACCATAATTAACGGAGTCAGTGACATATAAGCAAAATCAACGGTGTTAATATCGGGTTTAAATCATTTTAAAACTATTAGGACTAATGATTTTCAACGGAGTAAACTTTAAAAATCAAAACTACCACTTTTAAACTTTAGAAACCGAAACCTAAATTGGGACAAACTATAAGGATCAAAAGTAAATTTAACCAATTCATGTAAACATTGATTATATCTGGTCATCAGGTCACATCAGCAAAAATAACGACGTTGGCTATATGCCATCAATTTTAGCGATATTAACATCTGATTTATGTCATTTTAAAACTATAGAACTAATGATTTCATACAAACTAAATTTTAAAGACTAAAAATACGACTTTAAAACTACATGAATCAAAACCCAAATTGAGCAAAACTCTGAGGATTAAAAGTTATGTTTGCCCAAAAAAAAATTTTTTTTTGCCTCCTTGCCTAAAAAAAAATTTATTTCAAGAGAAATTTGATCCAATGGCCCGTTGAGCTTTAAGTCTTTAGCTATTTATCGCCAACATCAACCTGTCACAATTTCTTCTCTTTTGTTTTTCCCTTTTAAAAGACACTAATGTCATTCATTGAAACAACAAAATCAAATTAAATCAATTATAATATATGACTTTTGGGCATTACATAGGGAAAACACAATGTAGATGTATTTATCAGGAAAAAACAATGCAATTGTTTTGTCAGCCATCAATTTATAAATGCTAATAGGATATCCACTCTCTATTTGCCATAATATTATAAAAACACATTCATATAAATAAAAAAAAATTCATCTTACATATTTAACTTGTAGATCATAAACTACTTTGAAAATGTAATTTCTACCGCTAATCCAAACATACCCATAAAATTTATAATAGTTATTATATTATAGATCATAGATAATATATGAATGAATATAGAATTTTCCAATAAAGAATGAAACATGAAGGATATGAATGATCATAATCACTATATCTTAGAACACCTTTAAGTGAAGAGTAAGAAACCTTTTGGATTCATACTTTATATTATATTAATTGCTATACATCTATCTTGATATTATTTATTTATTATATAACAGCGAAAAAACAATATCTTGATATTATTATATAACCAATAGAAATATAAATAAATTGACTATACAGGTCAATTTCATTATATTTATTGCATCAAGTTTTTCAATCACATATGCTGCATATGATTGAAAAACTTTACATAATAGATATAAATCTTGACCTAAGTTTTCTCCTAAATAATTCGATAAAAGTAAGAATGAGTTTTATTAAGAAAATGACAGAATATTCCTAATTCATTTCAAGATTACAAGTACTAATATGCCTTTGCATTAAAAAAAACAGAGAGAGAGAGAGAGAGAGTAAATGCCCTCTCTTTATAAGCCTTCAACCTTAAAAACAAGACTTATAACTACACAAAGAAAATAATTAATTAACATAGGTACAAAACTAACGTTAAAGACTAACTTTTGAAAAGTTTTCCTTCCAGGAATTAAGAGGATATAATGTGATAATACATAAATAACATACTAAAAATCTCGTCCTAGAATAATATCAAACCACCACATAGGATAGTAAACTAACATCCACAACTTTTAGGTTAAATGAACTGGAGTTATTGGATTTGACAATGGGAGGGAAGAAACAATCAAGTGTGAGTAAAATAAACCCCAAAAAAAAAAAAAGAAGTTATCATACTCATTCCTAAAACAGTAATAAAAAAATTAATTCTATTAAATATCAACAATAAAGACATGATAAATAATTATGAGGCTTGCTTAGGTGACAAAAATAGATAATGATATAAAAAGGTCAAGGGTTTAAAAATTTTATGATCTGAAAAAAAAACCAAAGATTGCAGACATATTAATCAACGAGCTAAACAAGCTGTTAAATAGTTTAATATACCGCCTGTATCACTCAGATAAAATTATAATTGCAATATATTAATAATAAATTTTTTCATAAATTTCACCTAACAATTTAATTAATTTTTTCAAAAAAAGTTTTTTGAAATGATATTAGATCTTTTATGAACATATGATCTCAAGTCCAATCAATATCCCCCCACATTTTTCTTAATTAAAGTTGTTTCCGAGAGAAAAGTGACTGAACTTTATCCACAAACCAAGCCTATAGCTCATTTGATTCTTAGAGTTCAAGAGAATATGATAAAATGTAATGCGTGAGAATGCATTGTGATGGAATGATGATTACAAAAAATTTGTTTGGCATGTTATTAAATAATCATGAAATGAAATTCATATTTTATCTTTATAAAATAAAAAAATGTAAAATAAACTTTTTAATTCTATTAGAACTAAAAGTGAAGGATATAAATGTCTAAATATTTATTTATGAAATATACAAGTACCCACATGTTAATTCATACAAGCTGTAATCTGTATTACATAGCCAAAGCTATGTAATAGAGATTACTTAATTTGATATAATCCATTGTAATTAGAATTACATTCAATTACATAATCATGCCAACCAAAGTAATCAATAGAATTCATCATGATTATATGTAATCATCTTTTATGTAATTGAACCAAACAGGCCATAAAAGACTTGAATGTGTGCCGTTATAGGATGTCATAAGAAAACTGTTTATTAATGTCTGCTACTTCACAGCTTAATCTTAGGCTTAGTTTGGATGGGAAGAGAATTAGGAAAGAAAGAATATCAGAAGGGAAAACTCTTAAAAATAGCCATTTTTTATTTTTAACTATTTTTGGAAGTTTTCCTTCCTATACTATTCTCTCCTTCTTATTTTCCTCTCGCTTGTCCCTCGATCCAAACTTTCAAGTTAAAAATGACCTACAGAAATTACTTCAGATTCAGGGGAACAACTATATGGCACGATACTTGCTATGATCAAACCCTATAGCACAGATATCTAAGCCCCAAAAGCCCTCAACTACAGGCAATGGTCATCGATGTATATAGACATGAAGAAGGTTCAAACATTTTTCTTCCCACAAATCTGGTCTCTTCAGAATCAGAATTTGGAATTCATAAACTCCAGAAATGCTAGCAAATAATGTCACAATTATTATGAATGCGAAAAGAAGTCCTCTGTTCGAGCATTTGGTCAGCCTGTTCCAGAGGAAATATGATGAAGAGCCAATAGAGCAAAGCTTTACTGAATAAACAGCAGACAACACAACGATGCGGAAACAATTGTGGAGATATGACAAGGCATGACTAATTGGATCCTATTTACAACATAACAAAATATTGCGCATATGCCAACTATCTTGAGTGTATTGACCATTACTGAGAAAGCTTGTAGAATATGATTATAACTATAGCGAGGGTAAGAGCACCTATTAGAGAGCCAACTATCCATTTGTTCCTAGAAATCCTCCGTGACATGGAAGACAAAACCTTTTTACTCTTGTCAATTGCATCATCTATCCCAAAAAGCTGCATAACAGAAAATTGAACATCAGTCAACAATTAATGTCACTTCTGCATAGCACTCATCATGCACAAGGTTTACACTTTACAGGTCTTATCCCAAGGGTGTTAGATTAATTCATATACCAGTCAGCTCCCTTGATATTTGAAATAACATGGAATGAAATACCATAAGATGATAGGCTATCTGAGATGCTTGTGTTTGATAAGATAATTGGTGGCAGCTAATATTCCAAGGGACACAAAGATTTGATCACTGTTGTGTATACAAATTGCAAAATAATCATGTTTGAAAAGTTTTATTCCACTTATCCTGGAATGTGATGGCTAGAGTCGGGAAAATGGG
>QFDD01001385.1:0-22941 GCA_006871305.1 Vachellia collinsii
AGAGAGAGAGAGAGAGAGAAGAAATAAAAGGGAACCAAAATATTATGAGAGTCCAAGTAAGAATTCCAATATTGCCACTAAAATGGCAAAATAAGACCCCAAAAAAAATGAAAGCTACTAATGTCAATACTGCAAGCTTGCAAGAGCCATATTCTCGCAGTGAAAATTATTTGAACATGAAGATAAGTACTTAAAAAAATTCTTCATGACCAATTTACTAGTGATATTCATATCTAGAATTTATCATCAAACCATCGCTAGAGACATCATAAAAATAAAGAACAGATGATAGCCAGCCAAAAATCTCAAAAGAATCAAAGACAGGTTCGTATGCCAGGATGCATGTGAAGAACAAAAGAAAGACAAAATAAATAGCTGCATGTAAATGTCACTGCATCAAAAGAAATGATTGTAAGACGTAGTGCATTATATGGTTACTTCAGCCCCCACTCCCCAAAACCAAACAAAAAGAAACTCCAAAAGAAATGCAAAGAAAGAATCCATAAATAAATATATAGGAGTGATACCTTGTTCAATTCAGCTAAAAGATCATCCTTTTTCTGTTGAAGTTCAGATATCTCAGCAGTCAATTCCTGAGAATGAAGGAATAAAATAAACAAAACATAACTTTAATCTCTTTGCAACAGATGGAGCATCAAGTACACGCCAAAAAAATAAAGGCGAAAGATATCGGATAAATACTCGTGCATATCCAAAAAAGATGAAAAACATGAAATATAGAACCCCTGAGAAATGAAAGCATGTACAGCACAGTATGGAAACACCTAAGTTACATGAATATAAAGACAAGTTATATATCCCGTCAACTCTGAGCTGCAACAACCATTTTTTTTTTTTTTGGGGGGGGGGGTGTTCCTCTTGAGGATTTAGGACATGTTTCGGTGATTTAAATTCCAAAAGTCTTCATTGGTGGTGAAAATATCCAACAAATGTTTATATCAACATTATTGTGTTTGACCAATGTCATAAATGCACCCTTATTTGTTTTAAATCAGGGATCATCTTTGATCCCGTATTCTTCTAACCTAGTACTAGACGTTCTAACTAAGCTTATCAAAGACGAGATCCCTAGGTGTATACTTTTTGCCAATGATGTAGTTCTTTTAGCCGAATCAAGAGAAGAGATTAACTCTAAACTTAAGATTTGGAGAAAGGCTTTAGAATCAAAAGGCTTTCGCTTGAGTAAGAGCAAGACAAAATATATGCAATGCAAATTTAATAAAAGACAAGTTGAAAGTAAGTTGGAGGTGACATTGGGGGATCAAACCATTCCACATGTGACAAAGTTTAAATATCTAGGATCAATTATATAACAAGATGGTGAAATTGATGGTGATGTTAATCATAGAATTCAAACTGGATAATGTAAATGAAGACAAACTACTGGAGTTATTTGTGATCGGAAAGTACCTAACACAGTAAAACGAAAGTTTTATCGTACGACTATAAGGCCATCAATAAAATATGATACTAAATGTTGCGCTTTAAAGGGACATCATGAGCATAAAGTGGAAGTGGCTAAGATGAGGATGTTAAAATTGATGTATGTCCATACTAGATAGTATTCAGAACGATCAAACTCGTGGACGAGTTGGAATGGCAGCTATTGAAGAGAAAATGGTGAAAAATTGTTTGAGATGGTTTGAATATGTTCAAAGAAGACCATTGGAAGTATCAGTAAGGAGGGTGGATCAAGCAGTGTAGAGTCTTTTGAAAATACGTAGAGGAAGATCGAAGTGGACTCTCAAAAAGATTATAAAGAGAGATCTTTTGGTTAATAATCAATCCAAGGATTTAGTCTATAATAGAGCACAATGATAACATGTGATCTATGTAACCAACCCCTCCTAATAGAACAAGGCTTTGTTATTGTTGTATTGTGTTTGACCAATTTTTCAAAAAGCAGTTTTAATAAGTATCAAATTACTAAAAAGGCATGCACGGTAATAACTTTGCAATAATATTGCTGGAATTAATAAATAATTCAAAATATCCATTATGGTTAGGTCAAATAACATTTCAAAATTCACAATTTTTATTTCAATAAAATATTAAACATTTCAATCATAGGGTGCTTGCTATAAATTTCGGGCAATATTACAAATAAAGATGCCACCATTGTTGTGGTACAACCCCATTTATCTAAAAGCAATAATGAAAGGGCCTGAGATTGCATCTAACATTAGCAAGCTTAATAGGGAAATGGAAAGAACAAAAGGATCTAAATCCTCAAGGATCACATAGTTTTACGGCCTAAATCCCAATAGGATTTATCTACCCATCCATTTTCTAGGTTTTAAGGTTGAGATAACATGTTTGAAAACGGCTCATTTGAAGGGGAATATATGAATATTTTCCATTTCTATATTGCCAACACAGAGATACAAAATAGCAACAGCCCATTCAAACATATCTATAGCCATGAAATCCTATTCAACAGAGTATGAGAACATTTTCATCCATAAAGTCCAGCTATTATTCTGACATGGTCAGGCCAATGCAGTTAAACATGTTACCTTTTCTTTTTCATTAGCTTCACCAGTTTTAGCCACACGAACTTTTAGCGCCTCCTCCTTTTGTAGTCTGCCAAATTGTGAGGAAAGAAGAGATACATTTTAGTGTCTAATATTAAAAGAAAATTGGAATGCAAATGAGAAAATGAATTCCTAGGGGTGAAAGTCGATGTTAACTTTGTGAACTCATGAACACTGATCGTTGACCAAATTACAAGGAATTATATCAGGAATATAGAGTGCTTTTAATATTGATCTCTAGTTTGTTTTGTATGCCTACATTTAACCAATGATGTCAATAACATTAAAATTTCAAAAAGTTTTTTAAAAGAGGGGAAAAGCCTTCAGCATATCCATGTTCCACCTTAGAATGAAACTGAATCATTCATCAAAAACTGACCAGAAGATAAGACAATTTTTAAACAAATACGATTTCAAGGGACAGGTAGTTCTGGGGAAGAAAGCACAAAACAAAAGTTCATGAAATGTCTTTATACCTGTTATCTGCAATTCGCTTTTCAGCTTTTACTGCGGAGTTGGCAAGAGAATCTGTCAAGACCTTCAATTTGTCAACCTACACGTGACAATATTGGTAAGAATATGAGATTACAATAACCCATGAAACCTTGTTTAACAATTGACGTTTATCACGTGTAAAGAGACTAAACAGAACTGCATCGAACTATACACATGACCAAAAACATAACCAAAATAAAATACATAGTAAGACTGAGAATACACCTCCTTGAATTTTAATTGCATATTCAAATGACTGACAAAAGCTCACCACTTCCACTGTTTTCCATTACATTTTCACAAGTGCGCATTCATTATAAACAATGGATGCTGTCCACAGAAAAAGGGAAAAACACGATAATCTAATTCTTACCTCGTTCTGATTACATGAAAATAGGAAAAAATAATGGAATTACAAAATTACAACCATAGCCTCTTATTTATGATGACAAGCAAAAAAGAATTGTGCATTTCAAAACAAAAGAAACTACTGGTTCAATTTTCTCTGTACTTTCTCACACATAATGAGAGAGACTAATTTTAGCAGACTAAAGGTTGTTATCCTCATTCCAATTCTTCAATTCTTTCTAGCGTTGCAAGAAAGCTGAGTAAGAATTTTACCCATCATTCTTACTCCTCCATGAAGTTCTAAGGAAAGAATGGATTGTACCTTTTGGGCATGAACCTCAGGAGAATCTCCACTGTTCAGATTTTTTTTCTTCAGCAATAGTCCTTCAAGTCTGGAACAAATTCGAATCTGTGCTAGGGCCTCTTTTAAAGCCTAGAAATATGGTCAGTAGGGTTATATTCTGTTTTTATACATTCAAAACATCAAAAAGGTCATATATGTACAAGAAATAGTACCCCTCCCCATGAACCAAAAAAGGAAATAATCACAACACTAGTCACCCAGGCATCTCTAAGTATGTGTTCAGGTGTAAAACCCATGTTTCCCCAAATACATGAGCACCATGTGGCGGGTAGGAAGTTCTCACTTCATGTGGCATGATTTTACCCATAACATCCTTGTTTCTTAAAGATTGACATAGATTCGGAAAACTCTTTATCAGTTTTCCATTCAAACGTTTTAGTCATTTTGCCAAAATCCATTATTGAACACAATGACAAAGATAAACTATAAACACACAGACCTCCACTGTTGCTGTTGTTTCTTCAGCTGATTTATCATCACCTTCTTTCAAAGGCTTCTGAGATGTTGTCATCTCATTGAGTTTTCTCTTAAGACTAGATGCTTCAGCATCTATTCTGCGGTCAGAAAGAAAAACACGAAATGATGTGAGGTAGAATGCCACCAAGTATTCTAAACCTTAATTGTTTGCAGGAATCACAGGTTCACTAGCAACAAGTAACATCTAAAGAGTACCTTATGAGTACAAATAATGGTATTTATATTCCTCCAACTCTTCTATTCAGTTCTAATCTCCTGACTGAAGTTGTTGTAATATGTGACTGTACTATTTTACTATATTTATAATCCTTTGACTCTTCTATTCAGTTCTACCTTCCTAACTGAAGTTGTTATAATATGTGACTATACTATTTTACTAAATTATTCTATTAAGTGCCACACATCACTGACTTTTTGACACACCGGTTTTGCATTATAGACTTTACATCAACATCTAAACTAGAGCGTTTCATAGAATAAAGTATGAAGAAGCACGAACAAAAAGATAAGCGCTTTTATTTATCCAGATTCTGTGTGTATGCATAATTAATACATTCCATATCTACTCAGTAAATCTAACTCTCAATGTTGAGATTGAGAGTACCAAGTGCAATATCTCTCGTTTCTCTCTATCATTTCTCAATCAAGAAAATAACAACTAAAACTCCTTGCTTAAAACTGACCTTCCAAGATCAGAATTTATTTTCAACCCAGTTACAGCACCTTGAGCAAACTGAAGCAATTCCTCTCGTTTCACCTGAAATAACGATAAATATTTGCATACAAACAATCTCATTTGAAGGAATAGGAAAAGAATAACTGCAACAGCAAGCTACAAAACTATATATTGTTCACAGATGTTTTGGCACTCTCTGGCATCACCCATGTGGTTCATTTTCTTCTTCTTTTTCTTTAACTATCATATCCTTACTTCAAAGATTAATTGATATCAATTTTACTCATAATTCTAATTGTTAGGTTCTAAAGTTATAATAAATTCTGAAATTTGAAAGCATCACGAAAGGACTTTCATTGCTCAGTTAGAAAAAGGTTAGACAAGAAACTATCTGTGTGCTAATACAGTCAAATGCCCAATATCACTTCTTTATTCAATATAACATTACTTCTAAAACCACGAGTATACTATTTGTAAAAGCATAAAAAATCATCTACAAATCAATAGCACGGGAGATCTTCAAAATTTTGCTAAATGTAATATTCATGGCAAATTCTTTCAAAGAATTTTTATTGCTATAAATATATTCTTAAACGGCAGGGGTAATCATTTAGGTAACCTACACTGTAAATCTTCAAAATCTAATTATTCATAGTGCAATACTTTATAGGACTTACTATTTTAAACACTTTACTGCAGTAAATAGCTGGCATAATCATCATGCAGTACTCAATTAGAAAATGTTACACCAGAAGTTCAAAATGTTTGCGAAATTGAAAATTGAGACTCAAGATTAAATATGAATATTGATAATCGACCAACTCTCAAAGATCTCAAAAAGTTACAACTGAATACAGAAATAAAAATTTAGGAAAATTTTTTGGAATTGTACGTACCAATACTTCATCCTGATAATTTGAAATTGCTGTTGCCAGATCTTGTATGCTGCTTACAATGGCATTATGAACTTCTTTTCCCCCAGAAAGACAGAGACTATAGATGATTGGTAAGAAAATGATTAGGTCTATGATAGGCTTAACATAAATGTGCAATTGTAATTGATTTTAAACAGATTCCCACAATATTGCAGAAACTCAGGAATTAGCTGGATAAGAAACCTGTCTTCATCAAATCTACAAAAAGCATTGTACTTACAAGCAAGATAAATACACGTCACAAAACATGCAACCAAGGGTTTAAAATTGTGAAGTCAATGGAACCCAATGCTGTATACATCAAAAGTTATGGGACCAAACATGGTATGTATAACAATGTTCAGCTAGTACAATACCACATACACGTACCAAATTTCATATCACAAGCAGACACTCAGAAAATTAAAAGCTAGCAGACTTACCCAAACATCTCCAGGAGAAGAGAAACCTCTTCATCAGTAGGAGCTTCAAGAATCTGAGGCATAAAAAAAGTTAACTCTGGTTAAACTCAGCAATTAAAAGATAGAGAAAATAATCAATCAATCCTTATAATTTACACTCATTTTCAATCTGATACATATACTTTAAAACTTTGAAATCGATCCCTATAGTTAGTTACCATTTAAAAAGTTAGTCCCCAAAGTTCAATCCACTTACAAAATTACCCCTACAATTCATTTGTGGCATTAATGAGTAATGACATGTAGATGACAATGAGGCAAAAACATGGACATGTGAAAATAAGGAGATTGATTAGCATCTTGAAGAGAAAGAGAGGACCCCCTCTCACAAGATCCAGGTATACTCCTACTTTGGAACTCTCCCTAGCTCTTGCTCCTCCGTATTCTAGGATCTCTATCTTCCCTCCGGCTAATCATCATTTGTATGCATATCATGTTGTGAGCAGCAGGGAGAGGAAATCCACAGAGAAGGAAAGTAACATACAAATCCAACCTCATTTCTTATTTCTCATAAAAAATCAAATCTAGGCATACATGGCTAGAATTTATTGCAATACCATCTCCCTCTCCCTCTCTATAAAACTCACATCCCAAATATATTTGTAGAAGCAAGATCTTCGCCTTAGACTTCTTAATATGGTCATTTTTTAGTATATCTTAGATATCTATAAACACTTTTCCACCAAGACATTTGGAGCTTAATTGATGACACCACTTCAGTTGGACAAGCAGCCATTCCCATTTTTTATAATAAGTTTTTCAACTAAGATCTATAGAGATACTGAGGCAACTGGGAAGGCTACACAATATAAGTAGCCTAATAGTGCATCTGAATAGTGAACACAATAACATACAAAATGGTACTCGTACATGAAATGCAAAAATACGCTTGCATAACTCTACAAACAAAATTGTCATATTTAAACATACCATTGATATTGTTATGCCCTCCAAAGCTTGACTTCGAAGAAAAACCTCACGGAAGTTTATTGGTCCATCTCCAACATCAGTATCATAATAAAGAATCTGACAAATTGCAACAGCACAACAATGACAAACAGCTTAGGTAAAGGGATGCCTTGATGTTTAATATCAACAGTAAATAGTTTCTTACAGTGCGTGAAACTTTGTGTTCAAGTTTCAGCATACAATATCCTTCACTGAGTAATGTGCATGAACTATAAGCATAAAATGATCCCAACCGATTGGATAAAAAGTGAAAGAAGCTATGACTGATGAAATTTTACAGAAATACTGTAACAGCTAAATAATGCAACATTTCTGCCCACATAGCAGAACAAAAGAGAAAACTCCATCTATAAAATAGATGAAGAAGAAGAAATAAGCAAACAACCCTGGAATCCTATTATCATCTGTAAAGAGCCATGCCATGCAGTTTTTCTGCAATCAATAGTAATACAACAACAACAACAACAAAAAAACCATATTATATTAGGCGGGGTCGGCTAAATGAATAGCACATCAAAGACTACATTTTTTGCTAGATTATTAACTAAAAGATCTTTTCTACAATTAACAGTAATACGGATGAAAATGAATAGCATATCTTCACAATTAACAGTAGTACGGATGAAAATGAATAGCATATCTTCTTAGCTAGAACTTGTTTAGTTGAAACTGAAATGGAAGCATAAAAAGAACTTAGAACCGCAATCATCACAATTCTAGAGACACTGAGATCATTAAAGTTATAACCAAATTCCCACAAAATTGGGAGAGTTTAATGGCCAAAATCAATCAGAGTTAACTTAAAATATTACAAGAATGGTATGTAAAAAGTCACCAACCATAGACGGTTTCCTTGGATTCTCACTTGCTTCATCAGTAGCAACGAGCTGCTCCAAAGTCTTCTCTTTACCTTCGGCCAAATCTCCAGATAATTTATCAATCTCTTTGAGCACAAACAACCATCTTCTAAGCAACTGCACTCTTTCCGAGCCCCTATAGGAGATAGCAGCTTCTTCCAGTCTTTTAGCCGTCTGAACAGCGCTTCTGAAATTCCGAGCAGCCTACAATTGTAGGCAAGATACAATATCAACTCATCAGAAAAATATATCATACAACAAGAGTATTTTAATTGCAACGAGCAGCTAATAACTTGTGAGCATTTGAACAATTAGATAATACGCAATGTGAAGACGTTATGAGCTCCTCCTTTATAATTTGGCAGTCAAAGTAATGTCATAAAACCCTAACACGGCGGGGGAGACTATCCCCTTGAAACGTTTGACATCAAGAAAGCAGATTTTTTTCATTCTGGGAAGTGAAAGAGAATGATCCGAAAATGAACCAATGAAGTCGCAAAAGCCACAAATTTAAATTTAGCAACCCTTTTGAGCAATATGACAACCGATTGGCATAATAGTACGCCCCAATAGAATATAGTGTAAGTCGCAAGTCCATTTCCAATAGAAATTGAAAAGCGCAAAGTGACAAAATTGAAAATCAAACCAAAAGGGGGCACATAATAAGAACGTAAAAGAAGCGAAACCCCCAATCGGTGAAAAATGGAATGCAGAAAATTACAATGCGATCTTGAAGAATCTTGGCGCCCTCAGCGACGGCTTGACCAGCGTGTTGAACGACAGAGTCAGCATAGTTCTTAACAGTGCGAGTGAGGTTGTTCTTATTGCCAACCTCCACTGCTTTGTTCACAGCAGATCTCAGCCAAGACATGGCTCGGGTGCCTCGCAGCTTTTGCTTCAGGAGACTTGAAGAACTTTGAGGAGAAAATGAAGAAATTGAGAATGCAAGAAGAGAAGGAGGTGAGGAGGAGACCCTGCACACACCAAATGACTTGAGAGGTTTGGAGCTAATGAAGAAGTTTGAAAATGGCAACGGAAGAGATGTGTGAGTTTGCTTTGGGATTCAGGAAGAAGGATCCGGTCGGGAAGAGGACGGGGAATAGGACCGGGTTTCAGAGCGACGCCGTTTTGCTGCATGAGGTCAAGGAACAAGAAAATAATTTAATCCCTTGCTTTGCTTGTGATGAGAAAAAACGAGGGAGAAAAAAAAATGAGTTTTTCCCTACTTCTATGGAAAGAAGGAAAAGTTGAAAAGAAAATAAGGTATGAGTCCCATCATATTTTCTCTCTAACTCTTCTCTCCACACATGGAGAGAAAATGGAGAGAAAACTATTTTTCTTTATCTAGACATATGCTTTTTATTACTTTTTTATTTTAAACCATTAAATTTAATATCTAACTTTTTAAAAATTCTGATTATTATTTTCTTTTTTTTATAATGATAATCTTTAAAATATATTCTAATATCTAATTTAGTTTTAATTGTTTATTAAAACCCCATAACCTTAAAAAGTATGATATATTTTTATCTAAATTATTTTTTAAAAATATAATAACATGAAAACATATATTTAATAAATAATTTGATTTTAAATTATTTAATGATATTAATATCAATATAATTTTTCATTATCATATTTAATTTGCTGTTATACTTAATATATTTTAATGATACTTTATTTATTCAACTATTTATTAAAATATTTGTATTTAATGATATTTTAGTCATTTAACTATTTATCCATATTCTTTCCTCTCTTTTTTCTCTCGTCCATCCAAATAAGATAGATGATAATATTTTCTCTCCACTTTTCTCTTCTCTCCATTTTCTCTCCTCCCATTTTCTTTCTTCTCAACTTTTCTTCCCATTCAAACAGAGCATAAAACAAAAAATTAAAGAAAAGGACAGAGTTCATAAACAGAAATTCTATCAAAATTAATAAAATTTAAAATAAATAAACATTTTTACCAACTTATTTTTCTCCCATTATATTTAATTCCTGATATTTTTATACGTATACCATTGAAATATTATTCATTTTATATATTTAAACTTTATAATTTGTTTTAAATAAACAAAATGACATAACTAAAAAGATTAAAATATGATAAAAGAATTTGAAAATGTATGCAATCGAAAAAGAAATTTGTAATCTAGATAGTTTATAAATTTATATTATGAAAGGGATTTTGGTCCAAAAACATATTTTTTTTAACAATCAGTAAATGTTTGAACGAATGAAAATAAAATTTTAAAGATAGAAGAGAAATGTTCTAAAATTTTTAGTTTGAAAAAAAAAAATATATGGATTTTTAAAAAGATCAGAAAGTTTTGTATAACTCAAGCATCAACTGTTTAGGCTAACGTTGGATAACTTGAATATAGTAGTTAACTAAATACTCTCACAGTTGGCACCAAAAAAAAAAAATCTAATTACTCTAGCATTACATTTAACTTTTTAGTTTAAAAATTATTAATATGATCAGAATTCAATATGCATGTGTGTGTTGGGCCTCAATTAGTCAATAGACTGGTCAAGGCCATAAAAGTTTAAACTTTATGCCCAGTACAGTAGCCCACTTTTCGGACCCATATTTACTGCTAATTAACAATCTCCATTTAGGCCCAAATGGTCCATGGTCTGTCTAGGGAGGATCATGTTTAAAGGCTCAAAGGCGATATCTTAATAACCTCAAGTGACTTTTTAAAAAATATGCATTCAGTTTTATTGGAGATAATTAAGGATAAATCTACCAATGGCATATTAATTATAGAATGGGACTCACCTTTTAAATTTTGTGTAAACTCACTTACATACGATGAAACCTCATTTTGCCATTATTGAATGTCAGTTTGTATATTATGGAAGCTCAATTGCATTTACATATTAACTATTTTTCACATTTACATAACCTTAGTGTGGAAAGGTCAATCGCATAATATAGAATCTTAATTGTATATAGTAAAAAATCTCATTCTACAGCTATTTCAGTAATAGAGGATTTATCCACAATTCTCCAAATTTATTATATCCAAAATAATGATAAAAATAGTTAAAAATCCCAAAAAGTTATATAAAGTAATCAAAATAAGTTAAATAATTGGGTAAGGATCCCAATAATGCAACTAGCAAGCAACTATAATGTCATAATATAATACTATCTCCAGTATTTAATATCAGATTTAATTGATTATTGTAAAAATATTAAAAAAACATAAATAAATTATTTAATTGTAACGAATGTTTCAAAATACTTTTATGTATGATTAGATTATATATGAATTTGTAAATTAGAATGATTAGTTTAAAGAAAAATAAACAATATATTAGTTCAACATCTTACTTAACTTCTCCCAGAAACAACAATTAAATGGCCGGCGGAGGTAGTAATTTGTTATGACTCTTATATTAGTATTTTATATTAAATGTTAATGGTCAACATTTTTAAGTTAGGCACAATCGCATATGCCTATAGGATGTTTTAGCAAATATAAGACATGTGATCTAAAATATAAAAAAAAAAAAAAAACCATGATCCACAAAGTCACAAATAATTTAGAAGAAAAAATCAAATTAAATAGCTTCGAAACTTTAAACTCCCAAGCCAGTAATGAATAAATTCGTACTAAAACATGTTATTACTTAGCAGTAATCAATCAATAAGGTTGTGTCAGGTAGAAGATGCTAACCCCCAAATTTTGGCAAATTAATGTTCAAACCATTATTATGGTATGTTTTTAGTATGAGCATGCTTATGCTCTAAAAAAAGTGCAATAAATAAAACTAATTTAAGGTTGTGACATTCGAAAAGCGCTTCTCTAAACAAAATTAATAACAATTTACATGGACTAGAAATGTATCATGGATTTGACCAACTCAATTTTAGAAACATGAAGGCATCCAAGAATCAAAATATCAGGTTTAATTTGAAAGCTCAGAACTAATGAAGATTGAATCTAATACAAAAAGTTAATTTCTCGCAGCACAGTGAATCAATATTTAAATATTAACTAAAAAAAGATACTTATATTTACCAGTGAAAATCTTTTGAAATAGTTTTCTTAGTTAAAAAAGAAAAAGGAAATTGAAAGCCGGGACCATGAAGTACTATGAACATATGAAATCAAATCCAAACATTCGTACGTCTCCTCCTGCCACTGCCAACTACCCACCTTCTTCCCGTGTCCCACCTAACCTTTTTTACTTTTAATTTATCCTCCAAGTAAATCATTTTTTAGGCACATTAGCAGTCTTAAACAAATCTAAATCGCTAATTGTACGCATCTCAAATAGTAGAATAACTTATAAGTAGATTTAACGTTTTTCTATACCTAAACGGAAATTGAAATCCTACTTTAATTAAAAAGGATAAAATACTAAATATAATCATAATTTCATTTCTCATATGTACCCAACACCTTAATATTTGTTGGTGTAAATTCACCCTCACGTTTTTAATTTGATGCAATTTCATCCATGAGCTAACTTTTAGTTAATTTTCTTAGGAAAAATTAATATTAAAATTCACAACTTTTAACTTACTTATAATGCAATCATTTAAACTATTTTATGAAAACAAACTAATAAAACATAAATTTCCAAGTCTCTCAACAATTTTTTATAAGAATTTTAAAAATTAAATTTATTTACAATAATTCATCAATTCAATATCATAAATGTCACATTTTCTTTTAAGGTTAGTTTGTGATCAAAGAATGAAAAGTTTTCACTGTATCTAAAATTTCATGGAAACAACTTCTATGATTTAATTTTTCATGAGAATTTAAAAAATCCAATTAATTTTTCAAAATTCATTCATTCGGACAAGAAATGCCACATCTTATTTTATAACTTGTTTGGGGTCAAAAAATGAAAATTTTTCCACTTTTCAAAATTTAATTTTTATTTTGATGGATGAATTTTGAATGGATGTGGTCTTATTGGTCCAAATGGATGAATTTTAAAAAATTAATTTGATTTCTAAAATCCTCGTAAAAAATTGAACTATAAAGTTTGTTTCCATAAAATTCTAATATAGTAAAAAAATTTTCATTCTTCTGACTCTAAATTGATGAATTATTATAAATAAATCTAATTTTTGGAATCCTTATGAAAAATTGTTGATGGACTTAATAGCTCTTTTTTATTAGTTTGAGTAACCAAATTATAAATAAGTTAAAAGATTGATTTTTCAAAAAAGAATTGACTAAAAGTTAAGATGATGGATGAGATTGCATCAAATTAAAAGGATCAAAGATAAAATTGCTCAAAAAAAAAAATTAAGATATTGAATACACCTAAAAAATAATATCAGAATTATGTTTACTAATTTAACCATTGAAAAATGATACGTGCTTACCACTTTCCCACGCCCCTGGTTTCCCCCCTAACTTTTCATCCGTAGCCTGTGACTTTCAAACGGATCCACAAACAATATTCTGATATAAAAAAAAAAAAGTCGTTTTTATGATTTTATCTTCCTTTTAATCAAATTTTTATTTCCTATGCCTTTTTTAAATTACGGGCATCGGTACGCACTCTCGGATTAAACATGATGTGGATACTAAGAGTATATTTGAAAACAGATTTCAGAAGTATTTTTAATCAAGTCGAGATAAAACTCCTTTCATATACTTGTTTTGGATTGCGTATAATCACTTTCTAAAAGTTATTCCCAAACATATTTTAAATCTTTACAATTAAATAAAATAAAAATAAAAGTCAAATAGGAAGAACTCTTCTAGTTCTAGAATAAGCCGGTGGACCTATTGCCCAGAAATCCATCTTCAGTTTTATTTAATAATTATTTTCCTATCATCATTGTATCAGAAAACGATCCCTGGGAAAGGAGCCCCCAGAGCTAATTTTATTTAGGAGTCGAATTTGACTCTTTGTTCTTCTAGCACGTCTTTGACTTTTCTAAGAGCTGAAAATTTTTGGTATCACAATCCATTTGGAAAAAAATATATAAATAATCTAAATAAATTATTTAAATGTATTTATCTATATGTATCATCACGTTATATCTCAATTTACAAGTCAAACAATTTATTTTAAAAAATATATAAATATTTTAAAATAATTTATTTAACTTCCTCACTTTTCAATAAAAAAATTAACTAACTATTATATTAAGTATTGGAAGTAGTATTGTTAATTTAAAAAAACTGCCACTACTTCCATTATTGAACAAAATTAAAATTGCGATTGAAAACTCTGAATAAAACAATTAAATTGAAAACTTAATTTTACAAAATAAGATACAATTGACTCCCAATTTTATTCCTATCGGATGGCCTGCTCGTAGCTACTTCTAACATATATGTCTAACTAGGTGCACATTTTAAAATACATGCATCATCATGCGTGTCTTATCTGCACCATATTCAAGTGAAATGATAAATATGATTTAGATTTCACTAGCTATGGTACGTATTAATATAATAGCCATTTAATTAAATTAAGTAGAAAGTATCTATTTATAAGTATCACCGTATTATACATTAATAATATAATTAATTTGAAAAAATAATAAATATAAATATTTTAAAGTAATTTATTTAACTTCTGTAATATCATAAAAAAAGGTTGATTATCTCTTATATTAATGATTGGGTGTACTATTATTTTATTTTTCTTATTATCATGTTAAACTATCGCTAACTTTATAACTTTACAGTTCATTAAATAATTACATTGTTTTAGGCTCATTATTTAATTTAAGATAAAATCATTAAAAATTAACCTAAAAAGAAGAAATCCGGACAAGATCCCATAAATCATTTATTATATGCATTTTTTTTCCATTGTTTACCATCTTTTTATTGATCAATGAATCTTTTGTAAATTTGAAAAAGTAAAACGTGTGGGCAACCACATGGCGTTTGGTGCCTTTTGGCCCGATTCTATTTCCTTCCCTTTTAAGGTTGATGTAATATTCTCTCTCCCTCTCTCCTATCTCTCTATATATATAGATGATCAGTCCATTCTCATTCATCCCTACAAACACATCCATTTCACAGATCACACTGTTCTTCTCCAGCTGATACCTTTTTCAGACATGGCCGCCAACCCAAATTCCCTCACCGGAGTGACGGTGGAGTTCCTCGAGTTCCCGGCCACCTATGTGACACCGGTAGCCGGCTCCAGCAAGTCTTATTTTCTGGGCGGAGCAGGTTTTTCTTCTATCCTTTCTATCGATGCACTCTCATCATGAAACTTTCTCTCTTACGTGTACTTCCATATTATGAAATGTTTGAACAAACTATTTATAGTTTTGCAACTTTTGAAATAAAATTATGCAGACACGAGTACAAGGTTAACGAATTTTCAAACACGCTCTGCGTTTTTTGATGAATCCTATGAATATTTGTGACTGGGTCACCAGATGACAGCTCGAGAAAATACCAAAAGGAGTAGCTGGGCCCCATCCAATTTTATTATCATTATTATTATTTCAACTCTTAAAACACTTTAGAGATCATTTTAAATTAAATAAATTTAATCAAATTCAGCAGCATCCTAATCCTTTCCTTCCCTCACTGCTCTCTGTTCACACTCTTTTCCCAAGTGTAAAATAACGGGGGCACAACACATTATATATTTTATATAATCAAGTTACAATGAAAGGATAGCTATGATTGCTTTTGTCTTGAATAAAATAATTGAAACTATTGAAGTTGGTGGAGTCCCAATTAATGAGATGAGTGACTTGGGGTCAGAATCAACAATAATTGCGTGTGCGCGTGTGTCCTCACTAATATGATGATAGAAGGATAAGGATTGAATGGTTTTGGTTTGAATAAAAAGAATATATAATTTGAAGATATTGTATTTTGGTGAGCAGGTGCGAGGGGGCTAACAATAGAGGGGCAGTTCATAAAGTTCACAGCCATTGGAGTTTACTTGGAAGACAAGGCATTTCCATCTTTGGCCTCCAGGTGGAAGGGCAAAACTGAGGATGAATTGGTAAATTCCATTGATTTCTTTAGAGATATCATCAAAGGTACTAACATCTTACACTTCATTCCTTTTTTTTTTTTAATTATGGATTGCAAATACATACATCTCTGGTTAAATGAAGATGTAAAATCAACGGCAATTAAATATAATAAAAATAAATTAATCATTTATAATGTAATAAATCAATGTCTATATTCTTGCTTGTTGCAAAGTGTTACATATTTAATGTGTGATTATTCGTTGGAGGAAAAAAATACTTTTTATAACATCTAAAAAAAACAGGTTTCCATGTCGATATTATAATCGGGTAGATACATTTGTTGCATTAAGTCAATAGTCCTACATCTTATTTATAAAAATGTCATTGCTTACACGTTCTATATTGTTCATACAAAAATTGATGTGAAAGCCACACAATAAAAATGTTTTTTTTACTAATTAATTGCATTTCAAACAGGATTGCCCACAATCAAAATATACTTATTCACAACTATAGATAAATAAATAAACAGTCGAACAAATAAAAGTGCTAGAGGGTAGATCTCTTCCTATGCTTGCTGTATATGAAAAGAATGGCTGAAAATTGAACTCCCAACCATTTGTTTGAAGCATGAAAGTGTTCACTATTCATGTTAATTTAAACTATTGCACTTAATTTGATAGGATCATTTTTTACGAGTTTTAGTTAGGAAGTTACATATCCAAAATTGCAGGACCGTACGAGAAACTGATAAGAGGGTCAAAGATATTGCCATTGGAAGGAGCAGAGTATGTGAGGAAGGTATCAGAGAACTGTGTGAGTCACATGAAAGCTGTCGCCATTTACGGTGAAGCAGAGGCTGAAGCCATTGAAAAGTTCATTCAAATCTTCAAGCCTCACAGCTTCCCTATTGGCTCCTCTGTTTTCTACTTGCAATCCCCAGATGGAACCCTAACGGTCGGTTATTCTTTCTTTCTATTCAGTTTAATAGCAGTATTGTTTGAATTTGTATAATGGGCAGATTTTGTCAAGATTTTTGAATGATGGTGATTTCTTTTTTTTTTTCATTTAATTGTTTTTCATTATCATTAAATACATGAGTTGGTGAGACGTCCTTGTTGAAGACTCTAAAAATCAACATTATATTGGTACATATTTATGGAATTAATGACAATGTTTCTTTACCTGAAGCAGCAGCTAATTAGTATACCAAAAAAATAAAATAAAAGTTTATTAAACACTTCAATATTTATCATGTAAATGACTACTCTTTCTTTATTTGGTTTGTTGTGAAATGATAGATTAGTTTCTCAGATGATGCCACACTCCCAGAAACTCCAGCGGGAGTAATAGAAAACAAAGCTCTCTCAGAGACAGTGTTGGAGACAATGATTGGAGAGCATGCTGTCTCTCCTGCTTTGAAGAAAAGTTTAGCTTTTAGATTAGCTCCACTGTTCTAAGAGATTAATGTTGATCATACAGACTGAGAATCTGGAACTCGATTTCAATCTCTCGATCTTTTTTAAATTCAGGTTGGTCAAGCTGTAATGAGCCTTGTTTTGTGGATTGTTGTGCTGATGAGCTTTTATATTATTAGTTATTTGTGTATTTTTATTGTATTTGTGTACTTTTGCCCACCAATTTCAGTGAGAATTTTAATTATGTGATCGAAACATTATCACAATCTTTCAGCTATTTATTTGGAGGGAGGTATTATTTTTACACTATTCATATATTCGTAAAAGACCATTTTCAACAAGAGTCTTATCAACCTCATGTTAGTTATGTTGCATGGAGAATGGAGAAATACTTGCATGCTTTATGAGTCATGTAATATAAACTCTAACTCTGACGAATAAAAATACAGTAATTCAGATCATTTTAATTTCAGTTGGTTTGTGATTCTAAAACAATTCAAATTTTACTTTGTTTTTTTAAAAAAATAAACCCCTTAATTTTAATTGACTTTTTTTCATTTTTTTAAAACAAAAACTAAAATGTGAATTATTTTAAATGAGTAGTCACCAGCTACCACATCTTGCATACTGAATCTGCGGTAAGTATTGTCAGCGGCAACCTAACCACGGACCTACCAATTCAAGAAAATCAAAACATCCTAAGGTCATCCTACTGGACAAAATGAGTTTGAAAAATATTATGATATATATATATACACACACACATATCTGATGGGATATTGAATTCTGTGAGTTTGAGACTTACATGTGTGATATATATTAGCCTAAATTTGAAACCAGCTTTTATATTTGACTTTAATTTTTTTTTATATCAAACTATTGAGTATTTATTATTATCAACTAATTTGATTTCCAGTCTAGTTGAAGTGCTTTATAAGTTTATAGTCATACGATTGATAGTATTATTTTAGACTCTACATTATTTATGGTAGTAAATATTAAAAATTTTGGAAAATTAAAAGATAGAGTAATTTAAAAACACCCATGTATGATAGAATAATTTAAACAAAAAAAAAAACCCTTAAGATTCTAAAATTTAAAACGGAGCGGAGTATAATTTTTCTTCTGATTGTGCCTCATCAATTTTTTTTCCTCATTAAATAATCTCATGAAAAGGGTAAAAACGTGTGTGAAACCGTATTATGTTTTTTTTATGCCTTTTGACACTTTTCTGCTTCTTTCTCTTCCAAGTTGGAAGGGAGTTGTTTTACCAAAAATAAAAAAAAAATTAGCAGAAATATGTTTTCCTATATTTTTATATATATCACCACCCCCTTCCTTTCTCAATACACGTATTGCATACAGATCTTCCATAAAACCACAGTATTCTTCTCCCTTTGCAACCTTTTTCAGTCATGGCGATCGGACCGACATCCCTCACCGGAGTGGCCGTGGAGTTTCTCGAGTTCCCAGCCACCGTGACGCCTCCCACCGGCTCCGGCAAGTCCTATCATCTCGGTGGTGCAGGTTATAATCATCCATCTATCTCACCTCTTTCTTATATGTTGTATATCTCAATGCAAAACTTTGTTTATTATGATCTCTTTCCCCGATTAATCTGATTTTTTTTTGTATTTTCAGTTATTTAATTTATTGGCTCGTATTTTTGATAACTCGGTCATATACAACTGATTCCTTAGATGATTGAATATTCTCTAGAGGTATAGTGACCAATTTATTTAATGGCTGAAACTTAAAAAACTGCGTTATAATCTATTCAAAGATGAAATGATAAGTTTCTCTTCTGATCCTACTTTATCTGCCTCTTCCGTGCTCTTTATTTTTCATTTTCTATCCATTAATCACGATTCTTCCCTTTTAATTATATTTTTCTGGGTCGTATATTCTACATGTGAGGCGGAACATCTATCTATTTTTGTTTCCATGGAAAAAAATAATATATATATGCAAAGGCATATTGGTGTATAATTTGTCCTTTTTTTTTCTCTTTAAATTTTTATTTCGTGCAGATATTTTGAAATTTCTACCTTTTAAATCTTACTCAATTTAATACATCCTTCCAATATAAATTCTCTGAAAAACACTTTCTGCAGAAATACAACTTATGTTCATAAACACATGTTTGAATATAATTTGGCGAAAAAAAAATATGTTTGAATATGATACAACAATGAAAGGATAAGGTTGAATAATTTTGATTTGAAGATATATATTGAATTATGGTGGGGCAGGTGTAAGAGGGTTGACTATAGAGGGGCAGTTCATAAAGTTCACAGGAATTGGGGTTTACTTGGAAGATAAGGCATTTCCATTTCTGGCCTCCAAGTGGAAGGGCAAAACCGAGGGTGAATTGGTAAATTCCATTGATTTCTTCAGAGACATCATCAAAGGTACAAAAATTTTGCACTTCATTTCTTTCTCAATCATGGATGAATCAGGAATATCCATTGCCTGAAGAGCATAAACTACTCTCCATTTAAATATTTTTATGAGTTTTTTTTTTTTAAGTTACGTGCGAAAATTGCAGGACCATACGAGAAATTAATAAGAGGGTCCAAGATATTGCCATTGACTGGAGCAGAGTATGTGAGGAAGGTCTCAGAGAGCTGTATGGGTCATATGAAAGCCGTTGGTACTTATGGAGAAGCAGAGGTTGAAGCCATTGAAAAGTTCATTAAAGTCTTCCAACCTCATAACTTCCCAATTGGCTCCTCTGTTTTCTACTTACAATCCCCCGACGGAACTCTAACGGTTGGTTACACTTCCAACTTCGACTATTTGGATTAGCAGTAGAATAGAAATTTATCATGTAAGTGACATTTTGTATGTTTGTTGTGAAATTATAGATAAGTTTCTCGGATGATGGTACAGTTCCAGAGAGTGCCGCAGGAGTGATAGAAAACAAGATACTCTCAGAGACAGTGCTGGAGACAATGATCGGAGAGCATGCTGTTTCTCCTGCTTTGAAACAAAGCCTTGCTTCAAGATTAGCTTTATTGTTCAAAGAGATTGACGTCAATGATGATGGTGATAATTAAGTATTTTGAACTCAATTTGAGTCTCGTGATGTCTTTAAGCTGAGCAAGTTGGTTACGTTGGGTTGTGGAAGATCAATACTATGAAAATAGTACCTATATTCTGCATTTTAAGTTCACCAATTATACCAATATTTCTGCCCGCTGTATTGTTCTGTCTGCTTGTGCTAATAATAAGCTCGTCTACCACTTATCTGTGTTCTAGATTAGTGGGTTGTTTTCATTATTGTTAGTTGCGCAGATCATGTGGGAAACAAGTCCAACGTTAAAAACCAGGCATATAGATGGAAAAAAAAATGCTAAAACAACAATCTTTTATCTCATCAGATTATCATCATTTTAATCTCAGTTCTTCAAGTTTCTAATAAAAGTTTTTAGTCCTCCAAATTTCATTCTATTTAAAATATTGATCCTTATAATTTAATAAAAGAAGAATTAATTTTTAATTCTCCAACTTATAACTCAACCCCTTAAGCGGTTCAAATCAGTGCATGAGCTTTTGGTTCGTTTATGATTCACTCCTTATGGTTTCACTTTTTATATTTATTGTCCTTGTCATGTGATATCAATTATCTATGGGACCAAAAAAATACTTGCAACAGGAATGTGTCTAATGAAAATATGATAGAATACAAACAATTATAATAAAAACTAAAGATAGCCCATATATAAATTAAGCCACACAACGAGGAAGCAGCATTTATGTTTTACTCACATGATGAAACCACAAAAATCAACAACTGAGAGAAGGATAATAGGCATTATTGAAAGTTCCAACAAAAGGAGAGCAGCACTGGGAAATCAATTAAGCGATGAGCCATTTTGAGAGTGATTGAATAGGTCAAACAGCGAGGCGGCCATGTGTTTCCTCGCATCAGGAGACACACCGTTCTTCCCAATAATGGACTCCAACACTGCCTCTGAGAGTAACTTGTTCTCGATCACCACACCACCTGCCTCAGGTATGCTTCCATCTTTTGAGAATGTTATCTGCTCAACATATTCAAAAAAGAAAAAAAGGGATAAAAATGTAATTACATGTCGATGCATGGCTTAACATGAATCAACATAAGAGTAACAATAAGTCTTATTCCAACAGGTGAGATGAACTATGTGAATCATGCAGCTGGCTACGTTATCTTACACCAATAACTTATCTTCCTATATCATTAATCAACATGTCCTATTCGATAACTTCATCTAAGATTATATAAGAGTCTCTTAAACTTTGATAAACATGCAATCAACCCTGTGATTTTTGAAACTCAAATAAAAAACCCACTAAACTTTTTGAATTTATGTTGTTGATGGACGGCTAACATGGATTAACAGCAGCAGCAGCAAGCTTTATTGCTAGGGTGAGATCGGCTCTAAGAATCGGGTGGCCGACCTCATTGTGTTACGTCAATAACTTGTCTCCATATATTATTAATCAACAAGTCCTATTTGAATTTATATTATTGACCGTATGCCCTCCTAAACATTTTTCTTTGGCATGAAAGCTTAAGTTTAAAGATGTTAATCGCATATAGAATTCTAAAAATCATAAAAATCAAATTACTCGGACATGATGCAGAATTTAAGGAATTATGCATAATTTGCTAGAGAGAGAGAGAGAGAGAGTTGTTGGGTAAAGAGCAATAGTGTTGAAGGTGAAGCCATTAATCTCTCTATAGTTCGCTAAATCAATCACCAGATCAATAATAATAATGATAAAAAAAAAAGGCACACGTACCCCCAAATCAATCATCGGATCCATAAAATAATTAAGGTGTGGGTAATAATTGAAAAGAAAAAAAAGCAATAATTTTTAATTAATGAGTACTAACCGTGAGAGATCCTTTAGGAGATTGGGTGAAGAGAATAGAGGAGCCTGCTGGGAAGGTTTCATCTTTGAAGGTTGAAACAAACTTGTCAATGGCTTTTTCTTCTGCTTCTGTGTAAATCCCCAGAGATTTCCAAATGGCCACACAATTCTCTGATACTTTCTCTGCATATTGCTGCCCAGTCAATGGCAATATCATCGTTACCCTTGTGAATTTTTCAAACCCACCTGTCTCCATCCCACCAGAAAAAAAAAAGATAATAATTTTAGTATCTATATTCAAATACAATAAAAATAATAGGTTCTCTAATATAAAAACTCAAGTAAGTTTTGAAATTACGAGAATGCCCGTGTTCATATGCTATTCTGACGAAAGGATCGATCCAGGCTCGGATCTGATACCTGAGCTATCAAACATATATAGAAAGGAAAAGAATCTAATCGATTCCGTTACCCGTAACGATTTCTCTGAAGAACTCGACGGATTCCGTTAGCTCCTCTGCTGTCTTTCCCTTCCACTTAGCTGCGAGCGCAGGCACGGCGTCATCCTCAAGGTACAC
>QFDD01001387.1:0-19118 GCA_006871305.1 Vachellia collinsii
TTATACAAATTTTCATGTACAGATATCTAAATACAACAGAGACTTTTTTTTATTCCAGAATAAAAAAAAATCTATGTGAATTGAATATGATTTATAAAATTATATATTTATTCAACCTGAAACTTTCTTCACTTTGGTCTTGAACAGTAAAATATGCAATTTTTCCATTGAAAAATAAAGGAAACACCCAGTTGAATGCGTCACGAAAGAGCCAAAACTTGAGCCCACAATGCAATGCCAGACAGGACCATACGCTTTGTCAAACTCCTGTACATGAACTTTATATTATTTAATACATACCACACAGACACATACTATATAATTTATCAAATCAATAAAAAAAAGTAACTATTTTACAAATCTTGCTGACCAGAGATAAATATTATATATATATATATATAACTTAAACAAATCATGCTTCTGTTGTGCACATGGGATGAGAGTTTAAAAATGTATAGATTAGTTTAAAGGACTGATTATGCTTCTTTTTTATAACTGCATATAATTAGCAATTAATAACATTAGGTCTTTGAGGAGTTTATTGTTATTTTTAAAATTTGGTAAGATGGGGAATCTAATTAATTATTTGATTTTGACAATTGACAGTCTCAACTGAATTGGGTTGAAGAAATGGACGGTCAAGATTGAGAGATCTAGTCTAGGTGTTGACATAGATCAGTGAGCCATTGGACCAGTTCGAATGATTCTGACCAATAAACAATAAAAGAAGAAAGAGAATGGCAATTCAAGACTGGTCTAGTTGTTCATTCGATTCTTCTGTGGGGTTCAATGAATGAACAAGACTCATTCATCCAAGAAACAAAATTCCAAAAAGAAACAGTAAGTAAATAATTGTATCAGTATAACATACACTTTTTCTGGCTTGCGCATCACAATCTCCTATGAAAGCTATAAGATATACAGACCATATGAACATGCTTAACTAACTAGAAAATTTTTGCGGACAGGATCAATTTATACAATTATGCCAGAAGTAGGTCCCTTCATAAAAGATGGAGACATATTTGTTATATTCATACATGAACGTTTTGGCCTACCAGTTTTTTCTATATATGCATGATATACAAGATTAGTCTTTCCATACTTGATTAGTTACCATGGATTCTGTTTTAAGAGACCAAGAAACTGAGATTTTGACTGTTTCAAATGGAGAGGTAGGGTAGGTGAATTTGAAGCATACCTTCTTTATGTTGTGAGCAATGTGCTTGGAGCTGAACTTCTCCAAGCTATCATATGTTCTCCTGGCACAACGGAAGGCTTGAACTTGCATGAAGCTTGGCATGTCAGTGACTAAAACCTTCACCTGAAGATATGCAGTCACAGAGGACAGTGTTTCAATTTGGGACACTGACTTTCTCCCTTCAACTATCCCTCTAACTGCTGACAGATTTGTTTCAATGTGAGATACTGACTTTCTTCCCTCAATCATTACTCCTCCACCACCACCTCCTGATTCTGATTCTGATTCTGCAGATACTGACTTTCTTCCCTCTTCGTATCCTCCTCCTGATCGTATTTCTAAGCAAGAAGTTGATTTTCTTGCCTCAACAAATCCACTTCCTGCTGTTGCCTCTAATCCTCTTTGGCCACCATTAATGCTGGCATTCAAGCTTCGAATTTTTGATATTCTAGTTAGCCAACTGAATGAGTTGGATTTCTTCCCCACCTCTATTATTGCAGAAGGCTGATGATGATCAAGCTCATTATTCTTCCTTGGATTCCCTTTCCCACCTTTGTAAATGTACAAGAACCCTCTCTTCTGCTGGTTAGCCATTTCTGACAGAATCTCTCTCTATCTCTCTCCTCAAGGTCTGACGAGAGTAACAATGGATCCAATAAGAGCCAAGGCACACAGAAATATATATATATATATTATATATAAATGTATTGAAAAGGGAAGTGTTGGGAATCACAAGCACAGGGAAGGCCCATTAGAATAATGTTTTATCAGGAAGAAGGTGACATATTTATAAAGGCAAACCCATGTGTTGCTGTTGCCTGTGATTGCGATCAAAATAACATGACAAAAGCTAGTGTAGATTTCACTTGTGTGTGTGTGTGTATCATTCTCAAGTGGGCTCTTCTGTAATGAACATGTAATAATGTAAAGCAAACTCTTCAATGAGAATTATGTTGATTCCAGGTCTAAAAATAGTTATCTCAGCTTACTTACAGATGGGGTTAATGTTTAACAAATCATTTCTCTTTCAGTTTTTATTCAAAGTTCAAAGCTCATAAAATAGAGCACTGTAGTGTGGGACTAATCATTGGCCCTGTGGGGCATATTTGTCCCCACATAAACTGCTTCTAGACAGCCAGCATACAGGGTCCCCTACCTTCGCCACCGCCTATTTTGTTGGGCACCCTAATAAAAATGTCACCATCCAGCTCTTTGCTACGTGTTCAATTTCCTTTCTTTTAATCAAACAGCGCTTAAAACAAGTTTTTTGGACACTAGTCTCTCTACTGGTTTTTGGTTTAAACTGATGACAGTGATGATGATCCACCATTAATGACCTTGACAGGAACAATAGACATTTCGGCTCTGGGGTTCACTATTTTTGGCACTTGGTGGCATGACAAAATGTGGATAGACATTTTGGCTTTTCCCATCATCATCATCATGGTCGTGGTAGCTTCACCTATTGCTGTCAATTAAATGAATCAGTCTATACAATACAGCTAAGCTACTATAATAAGCAACATGTGGATAACATTTCAAGCTTGTTATGTAACCTGCAACTTTCTGAATCATTTTCAATTAACTATCCATCCAGATAAAACAATCAAGAAAATAAAAAGAAATAACTGTTTGTCAGAGACAAACAAATTTAAAGATCTCAGATCCCTAAAAAAATACGAGTGATTCCTAAATTTGACACATCAGTACATATTAGTATTCATGCTCTTAAAAGCGACGAGACATTGGTCGTACTATTGGGGCCGTAACTTTTCTGCTGATTCACGAGTTGCAACTATGTATGTGTTCGCTTACATTATGTTATGTAGCTTCAGATATTAAATGAAAACTTATCACAAATCTCACTGCTCAGTTCATATGCAGGAGAGGACAATTCTTCAAGCTCCGTGATACATAGCACCCACCTAGTTAAGTTGCCTAAACAATTCAGGCATACTTTCAGAAACATGATGTAAGCATCGACCAAAATTGAAGGGTATTGCAACTTCAGAAGCTTAAGATATGCACAAAACGAAGGAAATTTTTCAAAATCCTACTGCTCAAAGTTAATAACTCTTAATGATCTGCGGCTACGATGATCTCTCTTCATTGAAGGATCATCCATGGCAGACACAGATCTCAGGAAGAAAAACGAATAACCCAAGTGAAGTGGCACATAACATATAGGAATTACAATGCGCAATAAAAAAAAAATTACAAATGAATGGGGGCATATATTTTGGGGAAGAAATTGATGGAAGGTTGATATTGGATTTTTCATCATTTACAGTTTATCAAATTTACAGCATTTTTATTTGATCTTCTTCACACAGGTCACAAGGTTATTTTATTAATTTTACAAAATAATTTTTCATTTCATTCAGTTCGACTAACTTAAAAAAGTTATTGAAATTCAGTAAATTACTTAACCATTACATATTACATTATTTCTCTGAAATATATATATATATATATATGAATATATTATATTTAGTTTGTGAGTCAGATAAATAAATTTAAAAAATAATAAATACAAATACTTTAAAATCATTTATCTTCAAATTAGTTAATAGGAAAATCCTAATAAAAGACGCTTGAACTATTCAAATTCTAATTTGGATCGTAAAATTTAATAAATCCTTAATCAATTTGTCTGACACAATTAAAGATTTAAAAATTGGGTCAAATTACCTTCATATCCTTTAATTATTTAAAAATTTATAAAAATAATATTATTTTTATCACCAACCTCACTTACCTTTTTTTTTTTTGCACCAAGAAATACTTTCATTCAAACCATTCGGGATCCTTACATAACGGCGAAAACAAAAATAACGGGGAAAAAAACAACAACAAACACTATTCCATAGAAAATTTAATAAATCCTTAATCAATTTGTTTGACACAATTAGGGATTTAAAAATTGGATCAAATTACCTTCATATCCCTTAGTTATTTAAAAATTTTAAAAAATAATATTATTTTTACCACTAGCCTCACTTACCTTTTTTTTTTTTTGCGCCAAGAAATACTTTCATTCAAACCATCCGGGATCCTCACATAACAGTGAAAATAGAAATAACGGGGAAAAAACAACAACAAACACCTAACATAACAAACACTATTCATAGTAAAAAAACCATAAAGTTAGAATAGAATTCAATTCTATGGTCTTCTCTCCTATGAAATCAATTAGCAGTATTTCTTCTCAGAATTCCTCTTTAGGAGGCTTCTTGGTATCTCAGTCATCCTGGAAAATTATACTGCATAAGAGGAGAATCAAGCGGGATAAATCTTGTCATCTTTTAATATGTTATAAGGATGATTTGCTTTGCAATTTTTCTATAACTCAACGTATTAAAAGCTTGACATCTTTTCCTCTTATCTGTCTTAGAGCAGGTTTATTGTAGATCCACCAGAATCATCACTTAATTTCATCTAATCTTGACTCGTTGGATATCTGTTGCATCAACAAATTAAGTGTGAATCTCAAGCATATCAGCTCAAGCGGCATGGATCCTGTTCTTAGGGATTTAAAATTATTACTTTCCTTGTTCCTTTTAGCTTAGGCTTATGGAATACCCATCCCCATCTTCAATACTTTGATTAGGACCTCTCTAGTTCCTGTCACAAACTGGTGTTTATAACTTCTGTTTCTTTCTTAATATCATTTTGTTTTATCTCAAAAAAAAAAAACACTATTCCATAAGGTCCAAAAAAGAAGCTGTCACGCAAGCTAACATCATCCAGGATCCACCGCTGTATACCTAGTATATTCGTCATGTTTGGCAGCAGAATCAATGCTGGCTCCTGAAACCATGGTTTGGCAAATGTTTTACCAAATATATCAAGCTATTATAAAATCAATTCTGGACCCAAAATCAGGGTTTTGTATGAATCACATAAACATCCTCGATTCTTCAGAGTAGTTGTTAACCTTCAAAACCATGGTTTTTCAAAAAAAAAAACTATTCTTTTCAACTTTTTCAGAAGTTATTCTCTAAAATCTAGTCTTTAAAATAATTTTTACATAAACTGAGACAGAAATTATTCTCCAAAAGCTAATATAAACATACAATAATCAGCACAATGGAGATGGCGATCTACATACCCAATAAGGAGGTAAGATCCATCTAATATAGTTTTAGCAACCCAGTCAGCCATTGAATTCACTTCTTTGAGGGTTCGTTCACAAGAATGATTCCTTATTAATTTCCTTGAATCTAGCAAATGTTCAAGGATAGTCTTACACCTCCAATCATGTGGAGAGGAATGGTGGTTAATACAGTTAATCAGTATCTGATTAACAGATTCGAATTGCACCTCTCATTTAAATGATTATCATATGCGTAGTTCAAAGCTTCAAGAAGAGCTATTCTTCCCGTCCGGCTCAAAAGCCTCAAGCGCTTTGTCATCAGATATGTGTTTCTCCATATTCTGAATAGATAAGCAAATATTGGCAAAAAAAAAAAAAAGACAAGCAAACTGGCACCCAATCAAATCAAATCAAATCAAACTCACTCATACCTTCTCCATTTTTTTAAATGAACGTGGCAAATTTAGGTGCCCTTATTTCTTACCATTCTTGTCAATGAACGTGGCAAATTTGGGTGCCCTTATTCCTTAGTCAAATTACCTTTATATCTCTTAGTTATTAAAAAATAAAAATAATATTATTTTTACCACCAGCCTCACTTACTTTTTTTTTGCCAAGAAATACTTTCATTCAAACCATCCGGGATCCTTACATAACGGCGAAAACAGAAATAACGGGGAAAAAAAACAACAACAAACACCTAACATAACAAACACTATTCCATAAAGTCCCAACAGAAGTTGTCACAGCAAGCTAACATCATCCAGGATCCACTATTGTATACCTGGTATATTGAATCGTCATGTTTGACAACAGAATCAATGCTGGCTCCTGAAACCATGGTTCGGCAAATGTTTTACCAAACATATTAAGTTATTGTAAAATCAATTCTAGATCCAAAATCATGGTTTTGCGTGATCACACAAACCTCCTCAGATTTTCTAGAATAGCTTTTAACCCTCAAAACCATGGTTTTGGGGGTGGAAACTATGATTTTCCGAAAAAGCTATTCTTTTCAATTTTTTTTAGAAGCTATTCTCCAAAATCTATTCTCTAAAATAATTTTTACACAAACCGAGACAGAAGTTATTCTCCAAAAGATAATCTAAATATACAATAATCGGCACAATGGAGATGGCAATTAATATACCTAATAAGGGATAAGACCCATCCAGTAAAATTTTAGCAACACAGTTGCCTACTAAATTCACTTTTCTAGGGATCCATTCAGAAGACTGATTCCCAATTAATTTCCTTGAATCCAACAAATGCTCAAGGATGGTCTCACACCTCCATTCACCGGTGGTTAATACAGTTAATCAGTATCTGATTATCAGATTCAAATTGCAACTCTCATTTAAATTATTATAATATGCATAGTTCAAAGCTTCAATAAGAGCTATTCTTCCCAACTCAAAAGCCTCAAGCGCTTTGTCATCAGATATGCATTTATCCATATTCTGAACAGACAAGCAAATATTAGAGAGCGGGCAAAGACAAGCAAACTAGTACCCAATCAAATCAAATCAAACTCACTCATACCTTCTCCATTTTTTTTAATGGACATGGCAAATTTGGGTGCCCTTATTCCTTACCATTCTTTTTAATGAACGTGGCAAATTTGGGTGCCCTTATAACTATCATTCTCTTCTTTATTTTTTTTTTGGTTTTTTTTTATGTTTACCAAGTCCTACTTTCACCCTACGCAGACATCCATCTGGTTCAAGGCAGATCTTGTGGAATATTTTTCCCTTTTTTCAATCACTTTCTTGGTAAAATAAGTGTGACCAATGTCTTATTTTACTAAAGAAAACTCTCCATTGCCCATTGTATATTAAATCTACATTTTCAATGCTAATGGCCTAACACGGTGGTTATGATAAAAACAAGTAATAATAAACTTTACATTTTATTATGATAAAATATGAGTAAGTGTTGATATTATATTATATCTAAAAGCTTCTTTAATTAGATTTAAAGCTAGCAATTAGCTTGTGATTTTCCTATATAAAAGCTTTTATGTAATCAAACCTAGGTATATTTGATTTTTCTATATTTAATTAATTCCTAACACGGTATTAGACCTAGGTTATAATAATGTTGACTTGTTTGATGTAGGTTGGCACGAAAAATAACATCTATTTCAAGATCAATATTTGAAAAAGAAATATTTTGTATTTTCCATGTTGGTGAACAATTTGAGAAAAATGTTGAAGGGCAAATTCAATATAATGGGGGATAGTGTAAGGATAAAAACTATAAGACAAGAGATGACACTTGAAGAAATGAAAGGAATGATATCATCATGGATTGGTATTAATTGTATTAGCAGTGAGATAAAATACGCCGTGGAATTTGATGCGAAGACTCTAATAGATCTTGTTGATGATGCGAAACTTACAAACATTTTTCAATATAATGATAGAAATAGGCATGTGTATATAGCATGTAAAGGGAATGAAAATCTACATGAAACAATTAGTGATAATGACTTCTACATGAAACAATTAGCGATTGGTTGGGGCAAGACATATATTGTACATAGATGGAACTTATTTAAGTGGCCCATATAAAGGCACATTGCTATCAGCCTTTGCATATGATGCAGATAATGAGTTGTTTTTATTTGCAATTGCTATTATGAAGAGGGAGACATTAGAGGATTAGACATAGTTTTTATACATAATTAAAAGGATAATAAGTTCAATTGAGTTTACCGTAGTTTCAAACCGTCACAATTCTATAATAGGAGTTGTGCAAGGAATATTCAATGGTGAGACACATGCATTTTGCTATCGGCACGTGAAGAAAAACTTTAGTGCAAAAGTGCTAAAAATGAACAAAGGAAAACGAAGGACAAGTTCTCAAAGTAAAGATAATGCACTAAAGTTACTTCATAATATTGCATATACAAGGCTAAAAAATGATTTCGATTATGCTATAGGAGATATGAGAGATTTCTCTCTACAACTATTTGAGTGGCTTGTGAATCATAGGGACATTGATAGATGAGCTTTAAGTCAATTCCCATTTAAACGATATGATAATATAACAACAAATCTCATTTGAGTCATTCAATGCATGGATGGTAAAGGAAAGAACGCATAATGTTGCTCAGTTGATCCATGAACATCAAGAGAAGGTAGCCAAGAAAATGTATGACTCAACTATGGTAGTAAGTGAAGGAAATTGTGGCGAAAGCTCAACAAATATATCTTGAAAATTATGGAGATAATATGGTTTGTGTCCATACAATTTATGAAGATCTAGAGGTTGATCTTGGTTTACATCGATGCAGCTGTGTCGCATGATAAATGTTAGGGATTCCATATACATACGCTTGTGCAGCAATCAAGCATACACATGGCAATGTATATGATTATGTTGAAGAATGCTATAAAATTACTTACACATAGCAATGTATATGATTATGTTGAAGAATGCTATAAAATTACTTCTCAAAATAAAATTTATAGTCATAGCATGACTCCGATTGTAACAAAAATTGCCAGATGTTAATGAATGCATGATGGAAAATATTTTAGGATAAACCTTCCTTAGGCCACCTCTAACCAATAGACCTCTTGGAAGACCAAGAACTAAACGATGTGAATCACAATTCTAGAACAAGAAGATTTATCATTGTGCAAGATGCCATGAAGCTGGTTACACAAGAAGGACCTGCAAAAATTCAAATCCATGTTAATATTGTTGTTAATAGCTATTTAGGTCTTATGAATTTCAAAATGTGAACTTGGAAATTCTTAAACCTAGACTTTAATTGTGTTACAAGAAGTTATTGAAGTGCCCAAGGTTTTGGCAAAAATTTCGTTAATCCATGTCAATTTTATTGTTAAAAATTAATCAACTTGATTCTTAGCTATACGTTGATTTGAGAGGTTCGCAAGGCTGTGCCCCTTAAATATACATTGGCAAATTGCTTTCCTCATTCCTCAATTTGATTATGTTCATTCAATTCAATATTATTAAATTTCAGATAAGTTGATCCAACCTCAATAGAGAAGATGATGATATTGTTACATAATACTTCAGTACAAGAACATATATTGAGATATCAAAAACTGAGATTGATATTGAAAGATGATAAAAAAATCATTAATTATTGGAATTTTCTCAACATATCAATTGTTATTTTTCGTTTTATATTTAAAAAAATGAGTAATTATTTTCAGTTTGGCATTATCTATTTTAAAGAATTGTACATGATTGTGTGATGTAGGTTTATCGCTATTAAAAAACTATTGTTCGCATGGGCCGATCTGAATCCAAAACCTAAATGGGCCTCCTAAGAATTTTATTGAATTTATGGAATAGATTTTACTGGGCCTTTTCAAATGAAGTGGAAAAAAAATGGAAGAAATCTCCCGAGTGTAACATCAAGGTGCAAAAAAACATATTAATAAAAAGGTTCTTACATTTAATGTCTGAGAGATATCAATATTTAGTATTTGATAGCATTTTAAATCGGATATCGATACATAGGAGGAGGATATTTAGAGGAAAAAAAAAGTTTCAACATTAGTGTCCCATGTAATAATATGATTTTTTATTATTTAATTTCAGCTTTCATTTTACCATATTCTGTATATCAAACGAATTGAAAGTAAGGGCGATAACATTGTTGTGATTAACAAGTTTTTTTGGGCCAACTGTTGAGATTATTAATTAAAGTGTTAAACCTTGTAGAGGGTGACCAATTTTTTTTTGTATTTAAAAAAAATTATGAAGATGGTTTGGGTCAAGCACTGATATTTTTTGTGGTTCTTTTCTTTAATTGAAAGATATAGGCTAACAAAATGAGATTACAGAATTAAACACTGACTCCTTACTTGAAAGATTACAGGATTAAAGGTATAGACTAATTCTTTTATTTTGCTGCATGTTTTTCTGTAGTGTCTAAGATTCTTAAACATCTCTCTAGTCTCTGCAACGCAGAAAACAAATTTTTTTTTATTTGGAAAGCTTTCATTATTATTTTTTTTTTTGGCTAAGCACAACAAAAGTATTCTTCTATTGGATGTAATTTTGTTCGAAGAAGTGTTGGACATTGAATGTGAGAACTTCTTCTAGCAAAATTAGTTTACAACATTGTATGAAACTAACTATTTCTATTAGACCCAACCTCATTCGATGAGTTTTCATTATGTTAAAAGTAATAAATATTCTTAAGTCCATGTTTGGATAGAAATTAAAAGGGTAAACAAAACTTTTGATCCTCAGAGTTCTTCTCAGTTTGCGTTTTGATCCTTGTAGTTTTAAAGTTGTGTTTTTGGTCCCTATAGTTTAGTCTGTCTGAAACCGTTACTCTCTATAGTTTCAAAATGACTTAAATTAGAATTAACATCGTTAAAAATGCTGACATGTTGCTGACACTGTTATTTTTTGCTAATCTGACATGATGATTAGATATGTTCAATGCTTACATGGATTGGTTAAACCTACTTTTGATCCATATAGTTTACCTAAATTAAAATCAGAACACTGGGTTTTTTTTTCTGGGCTTGAGAGACCATTTGGAATGACGAAGAGTGGAAATTGCAAGAAAATAGCCCATTTTAACCCCTAAGAAATGGGGCGATCTGAATCCAAAATCCAAATGGGCCTCATAAGTATTTTAGTGAATTTAAGGAGTAGATTTTACTGGGCCTTTAATATGAAGGGCGAAAAATGAAAGAAATCTACTAATGTGTAACCTCAAGGTGCATTGGCCAAAAAAAAAAAAAACCTCAAGGTGTAAAAAAACATATTAATGAAAATGTTTTCACATCTAGCATCCGACCTTATTTAAGAGAGGTATCGATATTTAGTATTTGATAGTATCTTAAATAGAATAATCTATATAGGAGGAGGATATTTACAACAATAAAAAGTGCCAACATTAATGTCCCATGTAATAATATAATTTTAAATTATTTAATTTCAGCTTTCATTTTACTATATTCTGTATGTCAAACGAATTGAAAGTAAGGGCGATAACATTGTTGTGATTAACAAGTTTTTTTGGGCCAACTGTTGAGATTATTAATTAAAGTGTTAAACCTTGTAGAGGGTGACCAATTTTTTTTTTTTTTTGTATTTAAAAAAAAATTATGAAGATGGTTTGGGTCAAGCGGTGATATTTTTTGTGGTTCTTCTCTTTAATTGAAAGATATAGACTAACAATATGAGATTACAGGATTATGCACGTGACTCCTTACTTAAAACTTATCATATCGTTAGACTACAAGACTTTTGGTGTTTTCTGATGTTCTTTAAACTTTAATGTTTAGTCCTTTGTTTTAGCTTTTTTCTTTTTTTATAATTTGTGTCTTCAATAATCTAATTTTAATATTTTTAATTTTATTAACAAAAAAATATTGATGTCAAAACTTTAAATATTAATAATCATTTTTAAATTCTAACATATTAAGTTTAATTTTTCTTAAAAAAAATTATCATTTGAAAACAACTAGTTTAAGATTGAATCACTCAAAAAAACTATATAAAATTCTGGATTGAAAGCTTTTATAAAATTTAAAGACTAAAGATATAATTTTTTTTTCATTAATTTATAAACCTACTAAGAATTTTTCAACTTTTCATTACATGTAATACCATGTAATAAGATAAAAAATTTCGACCAAAAATATTAGATAAAAATAGAAATATAATCTTTTATAAGTTTTTCAGTTAGTATTTCTGAAGTAGAGTTGAGAAATTTTTTTTTTATTCCATAATTTGTGGCTTTGTGCAATGAACTATTCAGTTGAGAAGGTACTTGAAGGGTAATTTTGGCAATTGACCCCACTTTCTCTCCTCTTCTGAAACCACCCCCTTCCCAGCTCCGTCATAGGGTTCGTAAAATTTTGGAGAAAATGGAGGAAAATATCCGAGTCTCACTCGATAAGCTTCCCATCAAGCGCTTGGATGCCATTGAAGAGAATGGACTCGAACGATTCCCTTCGTATGTTTCTTCTTCTTGGTCTTTGTCTTTTTGGTTCTCATTTGCATTTCGCGTAACCTTCTCCAGAAGTGCGGGAGAGTCCATGGGTACTAGCCCTATTTATTAAATGGATCAAATACGAGAATAGTACTTCTCTAACCATAATTTATAACTCTTACTTGAATCACTGCTTGATTCTGTTTTTTCCCGCGCTGCTATCGACATTCCTTTTCCGTGGATTCACTGCAAGTAATTTTCTAAGATGGGATGGTTTCTACTCATTAAGTTGGTGTGATTGTAACTGGCATTTGTTTACTGTAACTTCATATTGATATTACTTATTTGTAAGTCTGATGGTTGTGATGCGATTTCAAAAGCGGTGATAGATAACTAGTGAATGATGATCCCTAACTATTGCTAAATTTTGTTTGTGTGTATATGAAGAGATTTGGATTACGATGAGAAGCGGCTATCGCTAATTAGGCGAATTGACTTTGCTTGGGCCATTGAGAAAGACGAACAGAAGAAGAAACAGAAGAAAACCTCAAAGGAGGCCTCAACACCATGGCAATGGCAGAGCATGGTGGAGAATTTGCAGTTAGCTCATCAGGAGCTGTCTGTCATTATAGATCTCATCAACACTGTGTGTACTACATATTACTTCTTATTTAATCTCAATTTTCAGTAACATGGTGCTTTATGAACTTTACTGAAATTCTGATGTGTGTGTGTGTGTGTGAGAGAGAGAGAGAGAGTGAGAGAGAGAGAGAGCTCTGTTCTCCAGATGTTTATTTGCAGTAGTTAAAAGGGATTGTGGGATTGCATTCCAATTCTCCTTTTGTGGTTCCATGAAAGGAACTTAATTGAAGGTTGTTTTTGTACTCTGTTGGTTCTTTTTATTTGATGGCTTTGAGGAATGTATGATAGTTATATCAAATGAATAATTACCATAATTGAGGTAGGTAGAGAGAACATGATGAATGTGAACTTACAATACCATGGGAACTAACAATAATTAGATCATTACACCATCCAATTCTTCAGTTTACTCTAAAAAAGCATTTAATGTATAATCAAGTCATTCTGATTGGTTTGGAAAATTTTCATTTGAGAATTTTTAAACTCTGCTTGTTAAAGTTATATGCTGCCGACTCGGAATATGAATAGATATTGTGTTCAAATCATTGAATTTAGGTGGAAGCAAATGATGCAGTAACTGTGGCTGGCATGACAAGGCCAAAACCATCACCAAATGAAGCATTGTCTGATCTTGCTGTATCTGCAGCCACGAAGCTACAATGCTACCGGGTAAATAATTTTTCCATCTCTTGTCATTCTTGAGCACTGGTTTATTTCCAGTTGAATTATGTCTCTAGGTGGACACTTGTGTATTGCATGAAATTTGAGGAATGAATTACATTGATCACGGATTGTGAATAGGGCAATTTGCTATGGATTTTATAGATGATATTGATGATTTTTGAGGCAGACAATTGTCTCTCTCTACATAACATATATGTAGTTAATTGACAGACTAAAGTCTTCTTTGGACTGTTACCATCATCGGAGATTTAACTTTTCCCCGGATATGCAATGAGATTATGAAACTTATTTTAGTTCTCATTCTTGTTACAGCATGTTGGTAAATATTTCAAGCAATCTGCCAAAGCTTTTGAACAGCAGGTTGCTAGGGAGGCAAGGTTTTATGGTGCTTTAATCAGGTGATTTGTCTTTTCTTACTTTTTACAATGCATTTATTTCCATATTTTCTGCGGTTCCAGGAAGAAATTTGAGAAATATGTTTTGAAATTTTGAATACTATGTTTCACTGCGTTCATAACCTGGCTTTTGAATAACTCCATAAACAAGGAGTTCATTTTATAAACGAGTCAAGGAAGCTCATTGCATCTTGAATGCTTTTTCACTAACTTATGTTGATCACTATCACATGTCCTGGTAAGCTGATAGGTTGCAGCAAAATTGGAAAGTTAAACGGCAGCGTCTAGCATCTATAGCTCCAGGAAATGAAGGTTTCACCTTTGACCTCTTTGACAACTCATATGACCCAGAATCTATAAATCGGTCATCTGCTCTGTCCACTGTTCGTGTTGACCATGATGCAGCTGGCATGCTGGCAATTAATGTATCTCCAAATTCATGCCACACACTGCAATTTGGGTTTCTTGGTGCGCAATCAGACAATATCCTGAGAAAAGCCAATGTAAATAAATCCAACTTTTCTAGTGAGTCTCACTTGGGAGAAAGTGGTGATGAGTCTTTAAGTGATGAAGAGTGTGTAAAGAAGTCAAACCTACTACTCCGTGAAGTACATTTAGCAATTTTTTATGAGCAGGTAGATATCCTTGTATTATTACTTATTTTCGTAATTGCTGCTTTGCTGTGTATTTTCCCCCATACTTTGGACGTTGTTATGCTGGCTCATTGCTTCAATACTTCTGGATCCAGGTGTTTGATCTGGTGAACCGTGAAGCATTTAACTCATCAACTGGAGTCAGTGTGACTGGCATATGGGAAAATTATTTGCAGTTAAGTTTAGGTCAAGGAACCTTGGTATTCGTATCCCTTGTGCCATCTGGTCAGGATGATCATAAAGTTGAAGGTGCAATCACTAATAATGTAGGAAATGCAATTTTACCTTCAGACACAATGGAGGGAGTGAAGTTGCAAGATGCCAAATCTAGCATTCATAAGAAGAAAAAATGGCAGTCACCTAATTCTCTGAGCTATGAAATTTATCTTCAACAGATCTTCCATGAACATATATTTGGAAGAGGTATCGGAAAACCGATTTCTTCTGGTACTCGGGTTTCTGGAGTGCCAGCAAAGGATGGATCAGGTCTTCTTGGTCATTTTTCTATGTCCTTGTCCCATAGGATCTTTTCAAGTAAAGTCCTTGCCGAGCTGGAAAATGTGGTATTGCTTGTTTAACTTTGACTTATGCTTTGTGTACCTAGATTTTTTTTTTTTTAATAACTAAAGCCTTTAAAATTTGCAGGTTTGCAGGGTCCCATATCTCCAACTGATTACGAATCCCACATGGCATTCCCGGACATCATCCTGGACAATTTCAATGAAGGTTCCTCAGTCCATTCTCCGCATGGGTAGCCAAACAAAAGCATCATCATTCGAGAAAAATGCCACCAAGTCTCATTTTTGGACTAAGGTGGTGGTAAATGATGATTGCATCAATGTGGAAAGAGAAGGTGCTCCCAAAGTAGTAGGCTTGCTCAAGGGAAAGTCAGAGGAAGTTCATTCAATGAACAAATATGACTGCAATTTGGCTGATCTTCCTGTGATAATTTTGCAGCAGGTATATGTCAAGAATTCTCCTGTAGTGTGATCATTGCTGTAATTTTTCAAGTTCGTAAGTGGGGGGATTGCATTCATAATTCTCCCACATGTAACATTGCGTTCAACTTATAGTAATTTTCAACACAGGTTGCTAGCCAGATTATTAACTGGCTCTATCAGGAAGCTCTGATGGTGGGCATAAAAGCGAATCAGGACTTTTTATGCTTGTCGTTTGAGCTGGAGCAGGGTGAAACACTATGCCTGGTTGCACATGTAGATCCGGAGGATATCGATGGTTGTATATCGTGGTGGTTGATCATGGAGGACAGTTTCACGGAGGAGCGGAAGCTTCACATAGACATCACTGATGGCACATCCGAATACAGGAAATTCCTGGGCCACTTATCTCTGGATTTGTTATATGCAACACTGATGGACCTAATAGGCTTGTGCAGTGCTGGTGGTGGCCAATGATTTGATCTTGCACATGCCAAACGGTATTGCTTTTACTTCAGGTATCTCTTTGAAAAGTAGTCCAGTAAAACCAAAACGGTAGTGCTGTAATAGAAATGTGTAATATTAGCCACATGAGGTATCTTTAAGCGATTAGCGTAGTGGGGAATATGAGTAGAAGTCAAGAGTTCAAATCCTCCAAATGTAACGAAAGGAATGTGTAATTTTATTTTGAAAAGCAAGGCCCAAAAAAAAAAATCGAAAGAGAAAGAAAAGGTCCCTCGAATCCGTTCATCATTTTTGTTATGATGATCAGGATAATGAGTAGGTTTCTAGTAAGACTTTGTTCATTAGGTGGTTAGTTATGAGAAAAGTGGAAGGCATCAAGTCAACTGTTCAGACAGGGATCTTCTCCTGTCTCGTCCTGAGTTTTACATTTTTGGTTTTTTTTAATGTTTATTTTTTGGCAAGATTTTGTTCAAGTGAGCATTCCAATAAATGACACAAAATCTGAAAAATGGCAATGGCATAGACGTGTGAGAATATTTCCTTATGACAGAATGAATTAATCCCAAAATGGGATTTTTGAAATTGAAGGAAAAGGACAAAATAGGAAGGAAAGGCTAAAATGCTCCAGCTGCCTTGTCAGTGATTGGCGGCCGACTGCAATTAGGTGCTTGCCAGACATATTTAAATTTTATAGAGCTTGTTTGGGAAACACTTCCCAAAATCATTTTCACGCAAGCCGAGATAAAACTCTCTCACATACTAACCTCGGATTCTGTGAAATCAAGGTTTGAAACCTAGGTTTTGTTACTTCCCAAACAAACCCTTAATCATTTAATACGATATTTTATATTTTAAAATTAAATTAAGTATATAAAAAGATAAAAAATATTATTGCAGGTACGCATAGTTTTTCCTCATTTTTAAACTTAGTGCCCATGTGTTTTTCTCTACTAAATAAATCATTTTGACTTTACTGATTAAGAGCTTGTTTGGGAAACACTTCCCAAAATCACTTTCACGTAAGCCGAGATAAAACTCTCTCACATACTAACCTCGGATTCTGTGAAACCAAGGTTTAAAACCTAGGTTTTGTTACTTCCCAAACAAGCCCTAACACCATTAACTCTAGTGTAAGGGCTAATGACGCTAACACGGCAAAGTCACATAGTTAATAGTGTTAACAAAGTAAAATTAAAAGATTTAGTTAAAAAAAATAAACATATATGTAACAAATTAAAAATTGAGAAAAAGTATATGTATTTGCAAAATAATTTTCCCAAAATGTTTTTAATCATGTATTGTCTTGTTAATTTAAGAGACTGAAAGTATATTTTAAAAATTGAAAGTTTTAGACTGAAACTTACTATAAACTTAGACCATTAAAAATATAATTTTAACACATGTTTGGGTGTGTTTAAAGTTTACTGAAATTAAATAATAATAATAATAATAATAATAATAATAATAATAATAATAATAATAATAAGCTAGATGGAGCTTATGTTGAAGCGTCCATGTACCCATGTGCATGCTGAAACTTATTTATTGATGAGAAGGGTCCACCTAAGTCCCAAGTTATAAACTTGCCCCTGAATCATGTTTTCATGTGGCATCCCCAGTTCCACACGCTTCTCTTGAAAACAAAAGCATCATTTAATTTATTGTACTTATGCTGATCATTATTATTATTATATGTTTGGTACATGTGATATTCAAACTTGCTGGTTTCTTTTACCAATCTATTTTTTTTTTAAACCAGATTCCAGATATGAATGAATCTAGTATCTACTCATTTTGATTAAAATAATTTAATAATTTGTAGCCTCTATGTAACACCAAATAATATGTATTTAACATACAATATTTTTTTAAAAAAAAAATTAAGTTTTGATGTAATAATTTACTCACACACATGCCTCTAAGCTTATCACATAACATAGAATGAATATTTTAAGTCATGAAAATAGAGGCAGCATGAAAAGGGAGAACAAGGAAAAGCCAGATAATTTGCTCCTGTAAAATTTATTAAAAAATTCATTATTCATAAAACTTGGGATTAATCTGGTGACTTTTATTTTCAAGCTCCATATATTACATACATGGGTTTCAATATCTTTTTTCAGTGAAGTGGGTAAGCAAAATACTTAGTTCGGATTACGTACAACTACTTTCTAAAAGATATTGCCAAACATGCTCAATACTGATGCCAATTAGAGGAACTTCTGGTAGTAGTATGTAATTACTTCTGTAAGTGCTTTATAAGCCTTGAGGAATATATTGATCTCAATGAGCCTTCAGAATCTAATCCAACCAAACTTTTTATACTAAAAAAATGTTTATTAGATTGTAACGAACTTGTGTCTTGTATTATAAAGAGTGAGTTGAGCATCGCTTAGGCACAAAATTAAAACTTTAGGGTGAGATTTGATATCCAATTATTTTTTTTACTAATCAGATCTTGATATCTTCGGTTGATTCATAATACAATACGAAATGGTAATCCTAGTATTAGTTGGGTAGGGGCATGAGCTGGAATTTTGGAGGAAGCACTTGAGTGCCCAACAAGGAATGTTGAGTGGTGTTATCCATAAAAAAAACAAGAAGAAGAATGCTTCTTTTGTTTTCCCTTTTAGCTCATATGCTTATCTTGCAAAAAGCTGGCTAACCCCACCTCACATTCTCCACCAACAGGAATAATTCATTTTGCTTCTCATAAAGTTTACTTGTGGGTCTCTTCTATGGGACATCTTAGGAAAAATTCAGGTGTGTAGGACACTTGACATGGCACTTGGCGTTGTAGCATAGTGGCATGAATGATTAATCGGTAAACGAGAAATTGCGGATTCAATTTCACCTATAACCTGAGCCGTTAGTATTTGTCCCTATAATTTGAGAAAGAGTTTTACATTAATTGTGGAAAGCCTAACACAACCCTCCTTCTTTAGACTTTGAGATCGACTATAAAATATAAGCAAAAATTTTTTTACTAAGTACAAGTATCTTGTTTATGGAAGTAATTTTGTTTAAAAAACTATCAAACACTAAATGAGAATACTTCACCATATTACTAGAGATAGAGTTGGGGAAATAGGTTGGACTAGTAC
>QFDD01001388.1:0-25442 GCA_006871305.1 Vachellia collinsii
AATGAACGTATCATTTGTTGGAAATTATGGACTGCAAGGAACCGATTCCTTTTTTGTAATGCAAGGCTACAGGATTACCGATTGGTTAATGAGGTCCTAGGCCTCAAGGACTGTACCAGTAATACTCATGAGCATATTGGCTCTATTTTCTTAGCCTAGAGTGTATGCTCCTCTTTCTGTTTCGTTTCTTTAATTATGCAATCACATTGTACTATACACTTGAGTAATGATATCTTCTTTCACTCAAACAAAAAAGCGTAAACGTCCCAGACTCCATTTAGGTTCTTCGTTCCACATCAAATAGAATATTACATTGCTTGCAATTTTATAAGATGGGTTTTTAATTTTATGAATTAACGTCCCAGACTACCTTTATCCTCTCCTTTTAAATGTCCCTTTTCCACAATTTTAAAAAGAACAATATCAATTTTCAAATCATATTTAGCCAAGAAAATCTAATGATTTTTACCGAATTCTTTTAACTTCAAATAAAATTAGATTCTGGAAATGCCAAGGAAGGGAAAGTCGAAATGATCTTTTTTTTTTTGGGGGGTTAACAATAGAGTGACACTGTAATCTTGGCGCTTTATTATTTTTACCCTCAATTTAATATAACTAGTGTTTATAAATGAACGTTTATTTGAGATTAATGCCCAGAGAAAAACACACACAGTCATAATGTGGCCCCAAAAAATTAAAAAATAAAAAAGAGAGAGGAATGCAAAAAGGGAAGTAGAGAAAAAGGCTTAGGGGAAGGTGAAGGCCTTGTTTGAGAGGAAGCATTAGGAGATTGGGATCGTGATAACTCCCTGAAGAAAGTGTTTAACATAATGAATTGCTTCCTACTCAAGACTTGTAGAAACCAATGTACGTAGATGTGATTGGGAAGACTCATTAGAGGTTGTATTTGAAAATTTAGACATGGGATTAAAAATTTTCAGATTAAAATGCCCTCCCCTCACCCTCAGCCAGAATAAGTAGTGGTGGACTTGGGGGGAAAGAAGGACTCTATTTAGGGCTTCCCCCAAAATTTCTGGGATTTATAATTTTTTGTCTACAATGCTCCATTTATTCAAGGTTAGTCCGCAAGTGCATCACAAGAAAGGAATCCAATGTACAAAAACAAGGTGTGCAGCTAAAATTTTGAGAAAACAATGTTAAGCAGCCACAGACATACAAAACCGGAAGTGTAACCCATAAACAAATGCAAGTGAACAATCATTAGATAGAACAAACCTGCTGACTATGAATGGGATGAGGAGAAGGGTCGCCAATGGAGGCAAGCTGTGGAGGTAACTTGATGAGTGATGGGGAGAACTAAAGAGGAGGACAGTCGTAGGTGGATGCTTTGTGCGCTAGGGAAGAAGGCTTGTGTTTCTTTGCAGTTGGCGTGCACAATATATATTATTTTGTTGCTGTGAATAGTGTGGTGTGGTGGAGGTGTGAAATTTAATTAGCCCCAACTTTGAACTTCAGCATCCTTGTCTATCGTTCTTACCTAGAATGAGAAGCTTCTTCAATACCTCTAGTGAGAGAAACTAGAGAGAGAGGAAAACTTTACCTTCCTTTCCTTGGAAGAGAAATATGAATCGTCGGTCTATCTTCAAGCACTCTTAGCTCACCTAGTAAAAGATAAAGGAAGAAGAAATCATCATTCTTGTTCTCCTGAGTTCATTATCCTTCATTATTGTTGCTGCTAGAAGTAGCCGTCCTATTTGAACCTGCGATCTCTCATTTTTGGTCTTCTTTTCATTGGTGGGTTTATATCTCTTGCCAATCTCTACAAACTTTGTGCTTCCTATATTCAAGCTCCACATCCATCTGTTGTTTTTTGGGCTTGTTGAATCACTCAATTGCTTTCTATCTCAAGTTTCTCTCCTAGACCGGATCATTACTCTCTTGTGTCCTTCCAATTTTCGTCATTCTTGCCTTTCAATTTCCCAATCATCCTCCTCAAATCATATGTGTTTATGGTCCTCCTTAGCCTAACTTGAGACATGTTCTTTGGGAGTGGATTATTGGTACAACAAGATACATAGACATGCCATGGATTTTGATTGGTGACTTTAACCAAGTCTTATCACATCAGGACAAGAATGGAAAGTTAACATCAACAAGTGCTATTGCTGACTTTCATAAATGTCTCAATGATGTAAATCTACTTAGCATTAACCAACAAGGACCAATATTCACCTAGACCAATAATAGGAGGGGAGAAAATAATGTTATAGAAAGTTTGGACATGGCTTTTTGTAATCATATGTGGATCCAATCTTTTCCTGTTGCTAATGTGAATACACTTACCATCGCTGCTTCAGATCACAGTCTGATCATAGCATCAAAAGAAATTGGAATTAAAAAGGTGAGATTCAAGAGCTTTGAGTCCTTCTGGTATCAGTTTGAGGATTATGGCTGCATCAACAGTGAATCTTGGAATCAATTAGTAAATGGACCCCCAGGTTTTAACCTTCATTGTAAATTGCAACACACCCTTTCCTCACTTTACACTTGGAGTCGTAACATAGGAAATATATCTGATAGAATTCAATCTTTAGAGAAAGAGTTGCATGATTTATCTATGAAGGTCAGTTTGGATATAATGGTGAGAGCATCCCTAGTATCTAATATTTCTGCTGTTAGACATAATCTTGAATTCTTCTATGATTGTGAGTCAAGTTATTGGTCTCAGCGAGCAAAGGTGAGATGAAAAACTAAAAATTTCATTAGATGTTTGAAGTCTCAGGATGATACTTGGGTTGATGATCCTTAGGTATTGGCTTCACTTGTGTTAAATCATTTTAATTTGGTCTTTCAGATTCCGAAGGAAATGAGTGTTGCTGAAATTATAAATGAGCTCTCAAATGTCCCAATGCTTATATTAAATGAGGATGAGATAAGATCTTTGATGGCTCCTATATCCTTACAAGAGATTCAAATTGCTGTTTTTAGTCTACCAAGGGATAGTGCACCTGGACCAGATGGCTTTCATGCTGACTTCTACCAAAGAAACTGGGAACTTGTCGAGGGTGATGTCTTTAAAATGGTTTTAGCTTTTTGGGAGTCTGAACACATGCTATTTTCTTTTAACAAAACTTTCATTATTCTCATCCCTAAATGTGACCAGCCGCAGTCATGTAGGGATTTAACACATATAAGTTTATCTAATGTGGCTTATAAGATCATTTCCAAGGTCATGGGTATCAGAATGAAAGTCATCCTTCACAGATGTATTGCTCCACATCAAAGTGCCTTTCAAAAAGTTAGGCTTATTTTTGACAATATCTTGTTGGCGGCAAACTTAATGAACCAGTTGCATATGTCACGGCAAGGATGAAAAAAATTGATTGCCTTGAAGATTGATTTTTCGAAGGCTTTTGATTGTCTATCATGGAACTTTATCTTGTCTGTGATGAACCGCATGAAATTTCACAATAAATGGATTAATCTTGTGCATCAATGCTTATCTACAGTCCACTACCAGCTGAATTTCAATGATCACATTTCAGATTTTTTCTATCCTTTAAGAGGGATTAGGCAAGATGATTCTCTTTCACCTTACATTTTCATCCTGGCAGCAAATGTCCTGTCTTGCTTAATTGCTAAGAAGGAAACCCAATTGATGTGGAATGGAATCAAAGTTAACAGTAATCCATAACTAGTTTCTCATCTCCTTTATGCTGATGATTCCTTGCTGTTTTTTGAATGTAATGATGCTAATATAAATTCTATGAAGGAAGTTATTCAAGATTTTAGCAAATGATCATGCCAGGAAGTTAATAAAAGGAAATCTTCACTTATTTTCAGTCCCAATATTCCTCACAGCATGAAGATTCAATTATCTTCATCCTTTCGTATTCCTTTTTCAGCTAGACTTGGCAAATATCTAGGAACTTGGATTGATCTTGGAAGGGACAAGACATGTATTATAACCAAGTAGTTCACTCCATTGAGAGAAGGACAAGTGCATGGAAAGCCAGACTACTTTCGCAGGCTACCCGACTAACTTTAATAAAGTCAGTTTTAAGTGCAACAAATATTCATGTCCTGTAATGTGTTAAGTTACCCATTTCTATTTTTGACAAAATTGATACCATGTGTATCAATGTTTTTTGGGGGATCTGATGGAATTAATAGAAAGATTCATCTTCTCCGTAAAGATTTTCTCCTTTTACCAGTTGTTGAAGGTGGTTTGGGTAACAGGCACACATGTTGTGTTAATAAAGCTCTTTTTGCAAAGCCGACTTGGCAAATTATTTCATCTTCTCCTTCTTCGCTTTTAGGATCAACCTTGAGGTTAAGTACTTCTCTCATAATGAATCACCTTTTTTAAGGAGACCTTACAATTCTTCTTGGATGTGTAAAGGAATTCTAAAATCATCTGATCTTGTAGTAAGTAATTTAAAGTGGATAGTGGGTGATGAATCTTTAATTTCTCTCAACCACCCGTTATAGTGGCCGATGCAGAGAGAATATGATTCACGAGCTGATTTGCTTCACGTTTCAGATCTCATATTCCATACCTCATTTAATTGTTTTCCTTTGAAATGGAATTTGACTACTCTATCTTCCTTTTATTCCATAGAAGTTACCTTGAAAATTTCAAAGATTCCTCTTTCATATTCCAGTGCGGAAGACCCTTTAGTATGGTTTGGTAATAGTTTGGGTTCATATTTAGTCAAGGATGGATTCCTCAAGTGCTTGGATGAATTTCTAACGTTGAGAAGGAATCTTGATCCTTTTTGGAAATTCTTGTGGTCAATCTCTCTTCCGTTTAAGAATATTTTATTCTTATGGAAAGTGATTAACCGTGCAATTCCATCGATAGATATTTTCGTTAAGCATCATTTGAATGTCACTAGTTCTTGTCCCTTTGGATGTCAAGTTGATGAATCCTTAAACCATCTCTTCTTTCATTGTCAATTTTACTAAACTAGTATGGTTTGAATGTTTGAATATCTGCAAGGATAACATAACACTTGTGGATTCTATGGATTGGCTTAAGAGTATGCTAATGATTTTACAAGTTGATGGGCACATTAAGATCATCCATGAAGCAATTCTCATCTTTAACATCATTTGAATGAAACGGAATCAAATTATTCATCATGGGAAGAAGGTGACTCCTGATCAAGTCATCAAGGAGATCAAACGCTACTTAGCTTTCTTTGAATTTTTTTTTCTGTTGCCACAAGTAACTCACCTATCAAGAGGATACTTGCTTCACCTGGTTTTTGTGGCAACATGAATGGTTGGGTTATGATGCTTTCGAAGATCAAGATAAGGAAGACAGCTGAGTGTCATAGGATAATATGTTATGACAACTCCATATTATACAGGCTAATATGGACAAGAAAATTTTTTGACCCCCATCTTTAATGTGTTGCAGGGATGGATTGTCTTGAATCATTAATTCTGGATGCTTTGCACACAATAGGAATCGTAATTTGCAAATTTTATGTGCAAAGAAGATGTTCATTCAAATACAATTCTCTGAAGCTTGGGTGAAAGGAATTGTTGAGAGAGATATTCTCAATTTTTCATCTTCTTTCATTAGTACTGATATCCATGTTGTTCCCAGCTCCCTTATTTCTTCTTTTATGAGTTCTTTTTCTAATATTTCTTTCTTGACATTGTAATTTAAACTTTTAGTTTTAATATCATTTTTCCTATTATCAAAAAACAGAAAAGAAGAAGCTTCTTCAATAACAGATCAAGATCTTTCTTTTTTCCCCTGTTCATCCGTCCTCTTCCTTTTTTTTAATTTTATAAATAAAATAAACTTGGACCTGAGTCGGAAGCACTTTTTGGCCACATAGTAGTATGACTTATGTATGAGTCATGAATTATAAGAGTGGTAATGCAAAAATTGAAAATATAATAGATTGAGTTATAAGTAAACCGAAAATTCAAGAATTTATACATAATTTAATGGAAAAATTCCAATTAAATCCATTTGAAATAATAAAATCCACATTCATGAATTCAATTTTAACAAATTTCTAATAAGGTCAAGAGGCTTTATTACAGATTTTGTTAATGCTGTTAAAAGATTAAAATACCACATAAATTGAAAAGAAAAATTGAATGTAAAACTCAAAAATGAATGCGATTATCTGTTACATGATATTCATTTTGATTATTATAATTTTGAATTTTTTATATATATAGTAAAATAAGATTGAATTCAATACAATATTTTATTAAAAAATATTCAATTTTGAGTTTTACCTTGGGTTTTCCTTCGCCTTTTCTTTTTAACTAAAAGGGATTTTTATGATCATTTAATAACATTAAAAAATCTTTACTATGGCCAAGAAGCCTTTTTAGGCTTTTCTTAGAACCAAAGACCTGAATCTAGATTTAGATATTTTAATTGGATTTAATTGGTATTCTCCCTACACATATACAATAGATATATATATAGAGAGAGAGCCAAATTGAAGAGACTAAAAGTACATATTTTTTTTGGGAAAAATTGGGGATAAATCCCCATTGACAAATTAACTACAGAATAGAACATGTCATTGCACTCTTATTGAAGTTCAGTTACATATTGTAGAAGCTCAATTGCATATCGGGAATGTCAATTGCATAATATGAAAGCTCAGTTACACATAATGTGGAAGCTCAATTGGAATGTTCCATCTACAATTAATTTGCCAATGGGAGACTTATCCCCAATTATACTTTTTTTGTTCCTTAAATATGACTTGGAAGAAAAGTGATATAATAGCCCAACACTCCTCACTCATAGATATTGTCTCTGTTTGTAGTCGTAGCCAAAAGTAAGGTTTTGTTTCTCTAGGTACAGTCATAGTCACCCAAAAACACTTCTACGAGGGGAAGGTATCCAAACTCTTATAAGGCGTGCTTCGTTTCCCTTTCCAATTGATGTGGGAGTTCACAAGTGAGGTGACATCACATTAGCATAATGAGTTATTGACTCTATTAACTTTGGGGTAAATATTCTACAAAATAAAATTTTCAAGGCAAATATAAACCAAATAAAACTTCCAAATGTTAAACCTAGAGAAAATTTTTAGGGTAAAAATGGAACTTAACCCTAAAAATAATTACTATCGGTCCAATTAGAAAATATATGCTTTTGAAACTTATTATTTATCATATTGATTCAAGCAGGGGACATTGTCATCCCCCATAATCATTGTAGTCTCTACACTCTCCCCTCAAATTTCAAATTTGATTTGTATTTTATAGTATGAATTCGATATTTATTATTAATTTATTAAACATTTTTTACGGGAACAAAAATTTATCACTATATTTTTTCATTAGCCATTATTTACTGTACACATAGAAACAAGTTTCCAAATCCACATAAAAGTAATTTTCCTTTTTTTTTGCTTCAAAATATACTAATCCACACTTACAATTTATTGTTATACAGTTTTTGGGCAATATAATAGATATAATAGGATTATATTTACATCAAATTCTTTATATATATATATATATATTATATCAAGTTTCCTATCACGCGTTGTCAACTTTTCTATTTTTGAGATAGTATCTTTTAACTGTAAATCTATAACATCCTAAAATTTTATTTCTAAAATTATCATTAGAGAATATTTATTTTATAATAATTCAAAATTATCCTATAGTTATTTGAGTACTATGGATTCAATCAAATATATATTTTGTTACCATAAAATAAATGATAACATATGATAAAAAAAATAGAAGAATTAAAAAAAGGGGAGAAAACAGAAAAAATGGAAAGCATGGGGTCCTAAGTGGTAATATTAGCCAAAATAATATTAAAACGATGAGGGCGTCAGACACTTCGCGTTTTCTCTCTCCCCGCATTGGCGTCTCCTTCTCTCTCACTTCTTCCGCCATTTTCACGCAGAGGCCGAAATTTGGAACTCATTTTAGTGAGTAAAACGTCTCCTAATCATTAAACTTCTTTCATGAAAGTTATTCTACTCCTTTAGATCAATCTAATGGTGTAATTTATTCGAAGGGTAGAGCAAATTTATGGGTTAGGGTTTGGATCAAGTTTTGAGTTTTGACAATATAAGGTTATAGAATTGTATAGCAAAAATAGTGAAACATTTTAATCGATTTAGTTTTATTTATTGGTTGATTTGTGGATTTTAAATAATTTTCTTGATAGTCAGATTATTATTTGGGGTTATATGATTTTTGTATGCATTACATTTGAGTTTTATAATTTATTTTAGCACATTGGACCCTACATTAATTATTGAGTGGGTTGGATTTAAGGTTTATGATGAGATATAAATATTAGGAATTTTTGGAGGAACTTTAAGTCTTAAAATTTGGTATTTTAGAAAGGATTGAGTAAGTAATTATATTTTTGTAATTCCAATAAAGAGAAATAATTTATGGAAGGGAGAAATGTGATTTTTGCAATAGGAATTGATGATATTTGATTTATGTGATTTTTGTTGGGAATTTTTGGAGGTAGAAGAAATTATTTTTTTGTTATAATTTTGACAAGAGGAATAGAGCTATTGAAGGATAAAAGTGTGAATAAGATAGATAATTTGAGTTATGATTTTGAGCGGGGAATTATTAGATAACTTAAAATTTAAATAAGAAGTGAATTTTATTTGAAGTCACATGTTATTGTTTTCATTAGTATTACGTTAATATGTAATTATATTAATTGTATAGATTGACTGTATTTTGGTGACTTGAGTTTTGGACTGTGGATTGTTGTGGTAGTGTACTCTTGCTTTGGTGTGAGGTAATCACTTTCCACTTATTATGCATGCTTGAGACATGTTTGTGAGTGATTTTGAATTTAGTTTCATAAAAATATTATTATTTGATAAATCTTGCATTAATAATATTGGAAAATGTGTTGTGAAATTTGGAGTCAAAGAGTTTGATGTGTTATAATGGCAATATTTGTAAATGCTTGTTGATAAATATTCGGGTGATTCTATTGTGACCTTTGAGCATGAAATAATTAGTTGGAAAGTACTCTGAATATTCATATGTATATATACAAGTGTTAATGGCAAATTGAGTATGTGTCATAATTATTGAGATATTGGGAGAGGTGGATGTTGTTATGGAAGGGAGGTTATTAAAGAGGAAATAAGGGGTGCATATTTAGCATGCTTAAATAGGAAACAAAGATGAAGGACTTCCGGATGTACACTGGATGATCCTAGGCCCATTGTGCTACAAGGGCCCATGACACCTCACATTGATGTTGAGGGGAGAACCCGTGGTCTAGACTTGTGCTTTGTGGATCTGCCCAGTCCACATCACTTGAATGGTGAGCTGTTGAGGGTAGCTACCAGTCATATGGGGCAGCACTAGCCCATGGGTTCAATTAGAGGAAATAAGGTGGGGGAGTTACAAGGGAGACTCAGTGTTTAAGAAAGGTGATCATGCTATTATTGATTCATGTGACTTTTATGATCATTGTGTATCTATGATAATGATGTTGATGTGTATGTGTGTGTATTGTTAAATGTGAATAGAGATGACTGTTTGAACTATTTGGAAAATTGAGTATGATTTAAGAAGTTATTTTTATATGCAATTAATTCTTTATCTCTTATCAACACTCGCTGGTATGCCTTTTAAGTTGGATTGCTGGTTGCTGAGACTCTTATGTCACCTTGTTGCTATTAACATTTTTCAGGTGATAGCTCCCGTGCTTATACTTATGGAAAGGCTTCGAAGGCTTAAATAGCCTCCTCTTTTGTTATATATAATACATTGATGTATATTGCCATCATTATAGGGCTCATATTTTGTTATACCCTTAATTGAGACACTTAAACTCATAATTTTTTGATGAATTATTATTATAAGGCAAGATGCCTATCATTGATACTATTATAATATTTTAGAGGATCCACTGTGCTAATTTGTAATTAATTATTTAAAGAAATACGTTTTATGTTGGACAATTTGGTATTAAGCCACAAATTTGATATTGGTATGGAATTTGAAAGTTTAGTTTTTTTTTAAATGTGAAATGTTATCTCTTGCTAGTTAACCTTTATTATAAATTAAGAATTTTTATAGTCATAGTTAATTGTTAAATTGCTGTTTATTGAGTTAAGTAACCGGTTAAGAAAGACCATTGTTACAAAACCTACATGAAAAAAAGGACAAATGGTCTTATAGGATGGAGACCTTTCCATTTGCTCTCTCTAACAACAGTCTTTATAAACCGGTTACTTAACTCCATAAAATGACACTTTGATACAAATCATAATTATGAAATTCTTAGTTTATAGAAAGATGATGATTAAAAGAATTTAACTTTTCCTAACAAGGAAAACAACAACTGAAAATTTTTCTCAGTCAATCATTAATGTAGTGGATCCACCAAAATATTGTGAAACATCCGGGTTAGGCCTCTAGCCCTCTCTATATAGTTCATTAAGAGTACGTGCCTAAATATATCAATCAAAGCTGTAACAAAGTAAGAGGCATATAATGATGGCAATATACATCATGCATCACATATAGCTTAGAAAGAGACTATACAATAACTATAATTCACTTCAAGTCTCCAGAGCCTTCCCACTTGTCTTAGCACGGGAACTTCCACCTGAAAATGTTAAAACCATAGGGTGAGACATAAGTCTCAGCAACCAACCATTCTACTTATAAGGCATACCAACGAGTGCCCATGAGAAATTAAGAATGAATGGCATGCAATAATGTGTTTATAAGCTATACTAACTCTCAAAACCAGTCAACAGCCATTTTTGTTCACATTTCACAATATAAATGCATTTATTAATGTCCACAGCATCACAAACATAAATATCAATAATCATAGACAATCACATGAATCAACAATCACATAGTCACTTTTCTTACACTGAGACTTCCTTGTAACTCCCCCAGCCTTATTACCTCTGGTTGAACCCATGGGCTAGTGCTATCCCAAGTGACTGGTAGCTACCCACAGAGCTAACCGTTCAAGTGATGTGGATTGGCCAGATCTACAGAACACAAGTTCGGACCACAGGTTCTTTCCCCAATATTAATAGGCTTGTCATAGGCCCTCATACGCTAAGGGCCTATGATCATCCGGTGTACAGCCAGAAGTCCTCCATTCTTATTTCCTCTTTATACATGCTAAATATTCACCCACTTATTTCCTCTTTAATAACATCCGATGAATCACGACATTCACCTCTCCCAATATCACAATATTCATTTTTTAGTACTCAATCATAGCACATCCACAAATTGCCATCAATACATGTATGTACACATGAATACCTAACAACACCTTCAAATCAATAATTTCATGCTTAACAGGTCACAATAAAACCACAAAACGTTACCTAGAGTTATTCGCAAACATTGCCACTTCAACACGTCAATTCTTTGACATCCAAATTTCACAATGTTTTCAATAGTAACAATGTCAAGTTTATCAAATAATCATATTTATATGATAATAATTCAAGACCACTTACAAACATGTCCCAATTATGCATAATAAATGGAGGGTGGTTACCTCACACCAAAGCAAGTTGAAATACCACAATAATTCATTCCCAAGGCTCAAATCCTTAAAACTCAATTAATCTACATAACCATAATAACACATCAAATGACTAAACCAACACCACCTCAACATTCGTATATACAAATATGCACACACACTTATAAATTGCATGAATTTTTCCTCCAAGTTTAGATTAACCAAAATGCCCAAACTAATATTTGTTGAGTTTATAGCCAAGAAAAATCATTATAAAATCATAATATACCAAAATCAAGAATCAAACCAATTAAAATCCCTATAAATATTCCTCTACAATCCTAGGGTCTTATATTGTTAAAACTTAAAACTTTATTCAAACCCTAACCCAAAAATATCCTTAGCTTAGCATGAAATTACTATCATTGAGAAGAGAAAAACATTTAGAACAATTTTCCTAAAGGAAGGAAAGTGTAAAGGACAGGGTTTGCTTACCAAAATGATCCCTAATTAATGCTTTAGGAGAGTTCTTGCATCATGAGAGGGAGAGAAAGGAATGAAGGGAAAGTAGAAGGAAAAGAAGAAGAAAAAGGAGAAGGGATGATGGTGATATATAATACCCCCCCGTGACCAACACATGATCACTTAACGCAGTTCTGCTACAAAAATGAGATCCCTGCGTCAAACTGGACCCAAAAGGAAAATGCTGAAATGAATGCAAGATCGCCGTGATGAAAGGGACCTGAGAGGAAATTCTCACTTATAACAATTGTTTGCCGAAGCGAACTCCCCCAAACACACTAAAACAACATTTTCAAGCATACAAGGGAAGACTTTAAATCACAATAATTATTTCTTAATTATAATTAACTCCAAATTAGAATTTAGAATGTTACACTCTCCATTTAAATCTAGTGGTGTCTATATAGCCTTCACTTAAATCAAACATTGTACAAAATACAAAGATAATATATAAATTGATTATATACAGTCAAATGAATTAATCAAGCAACCAATCAACTTTGAAAAATATATTATTATACAATCTCCTGACATTGGATTAATTAATATTTATTAATTTATTTTATAAAATTATTTATTAGTTACTTTAAAAAGCATGCTAACCAGGTTCTAAGTACACTGATTGATTTAAGTTGAGGCTTCAAATATATATTGTTATATTTAAATGGATGCTAAATGGAGAGGGGTCTCAATGGATAGGCCAAGCTCAATGCATATAAGGAACTTAACTTAAGTATTTCTTTTTGATATTATGTTGATATAATATATATATAAACTTGACAGTTTTCTTTTTAATAAATATATTATGGCATCATCTCAAGATTTAAATCATTATTCCGCCTGATTTTTACATTTATTAAGACTTCTGTTGGTTTAGTTGGGGGTAGATCTAGCATTATCTTTCTTCGAAATTCAAAATTTAAATCAATCTCAGTAAATATTATATTTCATGTCTATGCTATTGAAACTAATTTCTGTCATTTGCCTATAAAATATATTCTGTGATATGCTTAAATAATGTTTCTTTTCCAATATTTTAAATTTAATTTTAATAATGTTATCAATGGTTTGTCAACTATTTTTTTTTTGTTTTTTCAACTATTCTTTTTTTGTTTTTCTTCAAAATATGTTAAACCGCACATAACAATTTACATGGACATGTATTTTTGATTACATTTAAATAGGTAGTCAAATGCGAAAATGTACCAATAATTGGAAATAAAAAAAAGAGATAATTTTTTTTTATTTTGAAGGCACATATTACTTGAGAATAGATTATAATATTGCTTTTGGCAGAAGGACTGGAGTTTATTATTTTCCTTTCACATATCCTAAAAATATAAGTAATAATAAATAATTATACGAATGACTAAATTATATTTTTATTATTTAATAGAATGTGAATGGTTGTAAAAAAAACTGTTATAAAAAAGACAAAAAGTATTCTTCCAAGGTTGTTTGAATCAACTGTTGTATAAATCAAATATTTGAGGTGAAAGGTGGCTAAAAAATTATCTCAAGTATATTAATGGTTTTAGGTGTAATTTTAGCGATGGGGTTTTTGCTAGGTGTGTCTAACACAATTTAGTTTTGAAGAGTGTAAAGGCAGATACAATCTTTTAAAAATAATGCAATTTTAACAATTAAGTTAAATTTGTTCAAACATCCATCTCTTTCTAGCTTTATAACGGATATTTGGGGCAATTTAACGGGTTGTTGAAATCGCACCATTCTTAAAATATTTTGCCTATACTTTTGCACTATTTAAAACTTAATTGTGCTAGATACTCATGGCAAAAAACTTCATTGTTAAAGTTACACCTTAACCTTATATTAATTGTTGTCAAGAATCTAGACAACCATTATAGTTTTCAATAATAATTCATTTTAATTACGGGTTTTACAGTATTGTTTGAGGTGGGATGCGATTTTCTGGGTTGCAAATCTAAGAGGGAATATTGTGAAGTTTAATTTATTTAAGAATTAGTCCTACCAATTAATGATTTGTTTTTCCATGTCATGTTTCTTAAACAAAAATTTATTCACCATTAAAAAAATCAACCAATTTTACAAAATCATTTCATTGTTATAAAATGAGAGAATTTGAGAGTAGAAGAAGAAATTGAGAGAGGAAGCAAGGAAGTATATCTCATTCACATGTATGTTCAAACACTTTGTACATGACTTTTATTTATAGGCCTTCAACTCTTAAAGTCTAATGCTATGATTACAATGCTATAAAGAATAAAATAATAACAATAACTATTAGAAACTTCTCTCAAGCAATTCATTAGGAAGGTAATGGAATTTGGCATTTAGAGGGAGATAATCCTAAGAGGAATCAAAAGAGTTCCATGGACATCCACATTTGTATATAATTTCATAACACCCCCCTTGGATGTCCATAAACAAATGTTGTGCCTCATTAAAACCTTACTAGGAAAAACCCAATGAAACAAAAACCTAGTAAAGAAAAAAGAGTACACAATACATATTGAAACTATCTCATTAAAAATCTTACCAGAAAAACGTAGTAGGACAAAACCTTGGTTAAGGAAAAAAGAGTGCAGCATGATCTTTTCTTCCCCTGAAGATAGTATTAATTTCTCTTCTTCGTACGATAATGACATCACTTTTACTCCCCCTGATAACAACATCACTCACTGTGATTATATTTTCTCAAATGTGACTGTCATCGATGACTTCTTAAATAGTTGATCTCCTTTTGTTATTTGAATTATGCATGCATTCATTTGTCACATTTTCTGGTATTTTGAATATTCCATATACCCTTCATTATTTGCCTTATGCACCATAGAACTCACAAAAAGATTTACCATGAAAATAATCATGACATATCTTGCAGAAATATATTCACAACATATCATTATCATAGGATAAATATATAGAACGTCTAGTCCATTAAACTCAATCTATTTTGTAGAAAAAATCATCATAGCAAAATTTATGATTTTGAAGTTATGGAGCCAATTAATAACTTGATCTGCTAGTCAAGTAAAATACAACATTATTCATTTTCCAATATATTTTTATGAGTCAAATCAGTCTCAAATTATTTTAGACCAAATAACATTTTATACGTATAATGATGTTCTTTTGCATGCCTTTGGTATGTTAGATCCTTCAAGGATTTTCATAAAAATTCACTATTTAGTGAACCATATGCATAGGCTATAATAATATTCAATAGATGCAGATTTTGTTTACTTATCTTGCCAAACTAGTAATTATTGCTCATCCACCATAAAATAATATGCCTGATCATAATCATCATATAATTGTGAAAACCTTTGTTTTCACATAAATGTTCCCATATCATATAACTTTGTATTTCATGCATTCCCATATCCTAAGAGGAATCCAAAGAGTTCTATAGACATCCACATTTGTATATAATTTCATAACATTTATATAATTAATTATTTGCAACTGTTAGGTATAGAATTTGGCACATTACACAATCACAACAATATAAAAACATGTGGGCCTAGTTTATGGTTTGATACACGACATTCCTACAATATTATACGTTATTATTTATCATTTATCACATGCCATTGGGATAACTCTATTTACACTTAAAACCTTAACGTATGACATGAATGTCTTCTTGAGACTTTGTATAACCACATTTATGTTATGTATCATACATATGTATATTTATTCTTTGTTAGAAGTATGGGTTAATTAAGGTGATTAGTATTAATCATTTAGTTTGTTAATGATCCAAAAGTCTATATAAAGGGTCATAATGTAATGGTTTGGATGTGAGATTGTGCAATCATCACTAAAGAGTAAGAGGATGTAGAGTCCTCATCAATGCATAGAGATGGAAAGGATAACTTAAATCTCCCACCTCAAGAGTTCCCAAAAAATGGGGTTTGTTCATCATCCTCAAGTGAGGATAGAATAGTGTTGCACCAAAATGGGTTTATAATAATACATAGAATTCTTCTTCCATTCTTGTTTTGACAAATGTTTACATGGTATCATGAGCAGGCTATTTTTTTGGGTCAGAAATGTTGAAGCCCACTGTGTTCTTGATTTTCCATCCTGTAAATCCCAATCTTGGAGTCCCAGATAGGCCCTTGTTGCACAACGTCGTTTTGATCTCTTGCAAGATTAGTTTCTCTCACCTTCGATTCATTATTATTGCCGTCTAGGAAGACGGTGTGAAATCACCAGAGGATAGGAACGTTGTTCAAGCGACAATCGTGAGTCTAGCCGCCGTCGAAGGCTGTGAAGGAGACAAAAGGCTCAAGAAGTCGTTTAACACATTCAAGATTTCTCCCTTGTCAGTTTCCGCCACAAAATTGAAGCGACCTTCTTGTTGTTTCTAGATCTGTCATTACTCTGCCTTCAACACAGGACCGCACACCCGTAACTAAAGATCTCATAACAGATGAGAAGGCGTTATGTGTGATGAGTGTAGTTCTTACCTTTGGGTCTCATTGGAGCTGATTGAAGGAGTGTGTGAACACGATGCCAAGGCTATCTGTTTCCTCGTATTTGCATTTTGCTTGATTTTCAAGCATTTTGACAGTAGTGAAGCATCCAGTTGCGGACAAGGAACAACGGAAGAAAGACAGAAATAAAAGAAAAGGAAGTAAGCGAGGCACTTCACTCTGATGGTAAAGAGGAGTGCAAGCTCAAGAATGTGGAGCCTTAACAGCAGAAAAAAAAATTAGAACGGAGCAACGCAGTGGCTGTTGCTGAAGATAGTTGATGATGGAAATGAGCAAATTGAAAGGAGTGGAATCAAAGAGGAGCATGATCAGTCATTCTCTTCATCCGAAGGTCTTTATATATATGGTCAGAGTGCTGGGGATTTTTGGTGAGAAAGAGCTAGCAGAAGTATTGTCCTTGTTTTAATTCCTTTTTGGGTTCACTCCAACAGTGGTTATGGGCACTCGTAAGCCACGCGCACTTGGTTGATGGTACTGAAGTTGTTGGGCATTTTCAGAAGCTCCTAACAGCAACTGGGAACTTCTACATTTGCTCTATAGCCATAGGAATGTTACTTGCGATTATTGTGATATTCCCAATACTACATCGCTAATATGCTATCTGATCCAAAGGAGGTGTGTGTGAGAACAAAAATTGAAGTACTTTTTCTACCTTTCAACCCAGTGGATAAATGTATTGCAATTTACATATATTGATAAGCTCACAAAATGCCTTATTTACTTCAACAGTTGCAAACTAAAGAGAAGAAGACACAAGCTACAAAAAGGAACTGCAGTAGTAATTTCTTGTGTTCTTGGTTTGTTGGAGCCTTGGTTTGGTGAAGTTTCAGTTCCCAATACTCATTGGAGATTAGCATGGATAAGATCATTAGAGTATTACAAAGGAATCTTTGTATTGTTATGCAATCAAAATTGTATGAGTTAACTCACTTTAGTCTTGTATAATTTGTGCAAGTTGAGCACTTGAAGTTAAGAGGGTGTTAGAAGAATGGATTAATTAAGGTAATTAGTGTTAATCCCTTAGTTTTTTAATAACCCAAAAGTCTATATAAAGAGTTATAATGTAATAGTTTGTGTATGAGATTGTATAATTATCACCAAAGAGTGAAATGATGTAGAGTCCCAGGAAATGAGGTTTGTTCACCATAGATAGAATAGTGTTGTATTCAAATGGATTTATGATAAAATGTTTACATTCTTTATTGCAACTCTTGAAATAAAACATATCCTAACCCACAAACAAATTGTTGGCTCTAGATGCCTTCAGGAAGACTTGATACATCAGGTAGAAGCCCAAAAAAAACAAGGTTGCGAACGGATTAAATTTTCAAAGTATGGATAACACAAAATGATAGACTTGACACAAAAATCGGAAGCGAAAGAAAAGAAAAATGAAAGTATGTTTCCAACCACACAATCAACGCAGTAGACCCAAAGCGCAATAAGCCTAATGTTTTAAATAGGAAAGTCGGGTGAAAAACAATTTTAATACATTTCTTATTTTTGTAAAACTAATTAAAAATGTGCGTTAACTTTCTTTTTTGAAAAAAAAAACAAAAAAATTAATTTGCATGCAAAAATAGAGATCCCTAATCTTTTTGACAAGAGTAATAAACCAAATAAGCCAACTACACAAAAATACTGTATACGCAATTAAGGCCCCTAAAATTCAAGACCCAAAAAAAAAGTTGACATAGAACACTGCATAGAATTGGCAAAGCATAAACTGTTATTATATAGCAATAAAGAAGGTGAGAGCATTGCTATTCACGGGCTAATACTCCTTACATTACCCTTAGTTTAGTCTAATGAAGTTGGCTAAATAGTCATTCTCCAAGTTAGTCACATCATCTTTACATGAAATAAGTTTAAATACTTCACAGCTTCCTACTTTCACTTTTCAATAAAGGTGCTACCATCATTGTATCCAAAGACAAAAAGGATCTACAAGTCAACAACCCAAGCTTCAAAACCATAGCCCTGTCCACCTGTAACACTTTGCATTACAACAAATTATTAGAACCATTAGTGAATTCTGTTACTTCTGTTCCTGGGTCCTCCAAAACCTGGTATAAAAGTCTACAGCTAGACTAAGGACATGCTTGGAACTAGAAAAGAAAACCGTCATATTTAAATCAACAAATGAAAGTAAAACCCTAATATTTAAATCTATACTCAAACTAAAATATCACCTTCTTCTCTCTATGCATAGAGGGAGACAATAACATGAATGTGTTCAGTGAAAAGACAGAGACCCACTAAATGTTTTGCACGTGGGTAAATGGAGTCTTCTGCTTGCTTCAGCTCTATTATTTAACTAGCCCTAAAAAGATTTTCACATTTGATTGACATGGTAAACACTTGAAATGTTAATCAACCTCAAACTTCTGTGGGATATATATTTAATGGATGAAGGTGGATAGGCAAAGTTATCATCTATATTCTTTCTATCTTTGATTGTGGATATATAATTTTCCAAATTATATGAAACAGTTCAGTTGACTGCCAAACATGCATATTGCAAATTACAACAACCACTTCAGCTTATTTGCTTATACAGGCCTAGCCATTAAACATCAGGGTTAATACATTGGGAAAACACTTGAAATCTTGCTGTGTTGATCAGTAACACTTTGGACGGGAATCCTAACGATTTAATCTTTTCTACCATTTACTTACCTCAAAATAATTGTAGTTGTCTTCCAAAAAAACATAGGCACTCCATCAATTGCATCTGGGACCACGAAGAAACTCCCAGTAATGATTTAGCATGTGATCCTCCGGCACCACATCATTCCACCTTCCTGTGCAAAATATTGCGTATGCATCAGCTGCATACCTGATGGAGATAGAATCAATACTAGTAAGGATAGCATCAATCAGATAAAACTGGCTAAAAATATGAAAAACAAGCTAGAAAACAAAATGGCATCACCTAACTTACTTGCCAACACCATGCAGCTGGGGAACGTGGGTCCAGTTTTCTCCTAAATAGTCTTGAGAAAAGCATTGTAATTTTTCGGTCCTTTTGCGTTGGAATCCTAAACTTTTGATTTTCTGTTCTAATTCTTTAGCAGGAACTTGAATGCATGTTTGTGCATTCGGACAAAAATCAAAAAATTCTAATATAACTCTTTTAACCTGCATGACAAAACCCTCTTAAAAGTGATTATTGTCCGAATGTTACGTCCATTAAACAAAAATATTTTTGAGCATTATCTTTTCAAAATTTGCCTTGCATATAATTGAGATAAACTAAAACACAAACCAAAGATGTTATAAGAGCGAAAATGACATGAACCTCATGATGATCTATCTCATTGAATCTAAAAGCACCTTCATTTTTTCAGAAATGGACGATCCAAGGAAAATTATATTTTAACTATAAGTGCTCGAGATAGACTAATTGCTTATGAACTTGTAAGGATGAATCAAATATATCCAAATTTAAAAAACATGACATGAATATACGAAGACATCATTAAGATTCCAGGAAAAACACCGGCCAAAATTAAAGGCTATAGGGAGATACATAAATATACCTGATTTCCAGAGGTACAATTTAGGAGAATGCATATTGTCAACACCTTCCAAGGGGCATGAGCATGATCCTCTTGGATGAGACCATACTTAGATCGTGGAGGCTTCCAAGCATTATCAGCAGCTTTTCTTTTATAAGCATCACTTTGTCCCTCTTTTCTGGTAAGAGGTCTGGGTTTGGACTTTTCTGCACCCACACCCATTTTCTTAAGGGCACGATTATATTTGGGACATTTGAGCCTCGTTTCATCACTTCTGGTAAGCTTTTTTTCTCAGAACAAATGCATCACGCTTGCTTCCTCTGACATTTCTTATAAGAATATTTTAAAGATTATTAAAATATCAAACTTGACAGAAGAAGAGATAAACTAACAACTCATTATACATACTTGAATTCGAAGCTTTCAATAGGAATGGGGGATCTGCGCTTTTTTCCCTTGTCCTTCTGAAGAAGTATTTGACTGCTCTTTTCCAAGTATTCTGAGAGCAAAAAGCTCTTCCCACAGGAAAATTGAATAACTAGTTCACCACCTTTTTTCCATGCGTTATTGATTTCTCTCCAGTGAAGTCTTTGACTGTATAACCCTCCATTTTCCTTAACAGTCAACATAAGATCATGTTTATAAACATTTTGACAAGGGTGAGGCAAAGAGGGTCTGAAAGCTTCGATTGACGACAATGCGCACCTTCTGCCGTTACGGAATTGAGAAATTGGGAAAGTGGGTTTCGACTAAAATAGTAAAATACAAAAGATGCTTCGGACCCTATAAGGGCAAAATGGTCCTTTTGGTGAAGAAATATATATTTTTTTCCCAGGCCATTTTCTCCGCCCAGTGGAAACGGCGGCAGCATCAATTTTCTCATACACCGCTTGAAATTTTTGGACTGTTTGATTTTGAACGGCAACAACATCAATTTTCTATTATAATATATATTTATTATAGAAAAAGAGAAATAATTAGGAAAAAATTATAAAATATGAGATCTACAATATGAGACATTTGAAACATTTTTATTAAGTAGAATATGGATAACGTGTCACTTTGGAAGTATGTAAGTATTTTTTAGTAGCTGTAGGCCTTGATTGGAATTTTAATTATTTCACTTTATTAATTTTTAAAGTGAAATCTTCCCCCCCCCTGAAATTAATTGTTTTGCTTATAATTTTTATGGATGAAAATAATAAAATCCCTAAATCCTCCCTCCTTCAGCCTCTACTCTGCTCAAGCCTATCTTCATTGGAATTCAGCAAGCTTCAATTCGACATCTAGGATTTATTTATTGTTGTTTTTAAAGTATCACGAAATTTTTGTTAATTGAATTGTGTCTAAATTTTATAATTTAGACAATTCTATATAATAATAATGACAATTATAATTTTTATATAATTTGAAATTAAGCCAACTTAAATATAAATATGTTTATAGCGACCCGTAGTAGCAACGGTAATAATGAAACTAGCAATGATGAAGAAAATGATGGCAAAGAGGATGAGCATATTTGGTGTGAACTCAAAGGGAAAGGTCCCAAGAAAATGTCATAATTATTCTGAAGCTAAAAAAGTTAAATCGCAAAAGTCAGCTACCTAAAAATAGGAAACAAAAACAAGATCTTCTAGAAGAATCTTTGACCAAATGGCCTTATTCAAGGGAAATAAAAAGGGAAACTTTATAAATACGAAATTACATCAAAATTAATGCATAAAGATGTCTTCTAAATGCTTCTTGAGTGTTCTTGGACGTCATTTATGCTCCTCCTCCAAGGCACTGCTCGTCACATGATATTTTAAGTGAATTCTAAGTGAATTCTTCAATCTGGACTGCACATGGGCCTTCTACATCATATTGGGCTTCTTCCATGCTTATGTTACACCAATTTCATGGACCTTCAAGCTCTCCCACGTGCTCATGCTTCCATAGGTTGCAAAGTCATGCCTATGGGCCTGAATAAGCATGATTAAGGCCTTCTTTACTCCATCAGCATATATAATAACCTTATGGGCTCTAATTGCAGCTATCTGAAGCCCTAATGCCACTTCATGGGTTATAATGATCAGATCCTCATTGGTGTCATGGAAAGGATCTTGGGCTTGCTCAAACTCTTTTTCAACATCATGGTTGACATGTATGATGCCACCTTGGCTGCCATGTAAGACACCACTTTTGCCTCTATCAGGATATTTACTATAATGAATTAGTTTTCATCATTCTAAAGTTGAAAATGTTTATTAACAGGGAACTACCATTTTTCCTAATGGTGGGAGGATTTTTTACTTTTGTGAATTTACTAACACCGCTAGATATTCACTGTAATGAAGTTGATATTTCGTTATTATGAAGTTGGAAATGTACCTTGATAGGGGTATTATGGTCTTTCAAGAAATTTTAATACCCCAAAATGGTCCACGAGGTTTGATATAGAATTATTCTAATTGGGCACTGTAATTTGTCATTTGTATATTTTAGAGGTAGTTTACTATCATTTTCACAAAATAATAAGTGGATAATTTTTTAAAATAAAGGGAAAATACCGAAAAAAACCACTTGAAATTTTAAATTTCTATTTGGTCATCCCAACATCCAAAATCCCAGATTCCTAATAATGACCCAATAGGGATTTTCAAATGTTAGGTGTTTTCACAATTTTGCCCTTTATGTTAAAAAAATTCTTCAAACCACCCTCACCGGAGACATTTTTGACCACTGGATCTCTAGCATCAATGACCAACCGGCCATCACGTGCCACCAAAGCTCTGGTGGCTAGAGCTCGTTGAAGCTCCGGCAGCACCGATCATTATTTGTGGGGCCAAAGTTTTTTTTTTTCAATATGGGACTAAAGGGGTGGGGGTAGGATTGTTGGCCATTGGGTCACCAATCCCCTATGATAATATATTGAAAAATTATATATAATACAAGTATGTGTGTAGTGTTTACACTTATTTACTATAGTTGAGTAAATGTGAGAAATTTACTACATTTGTAATGTGGTTGACAACTCTATAAATATATTTACCTTTTCATTTATACTATTTACTAACACTTGTAATGCAGTTGATAACATTTGTGAACATATTTACCTTTTGAATAAAGTCATTTCTTGCTAATTTTAAGAAGCTTCACTCTTAGAAAACTTTAACCATTTGGGTAAGGGTGTGAGAAATTTACTACATTTGTAATATGGTTGACAACATCTATAAAGATATTTACCATTTTATTTATACTATTTACAAATACTTATAATACTGTTCACAACATTTGACACATTTACCACTTGAATAACATTATTTCCTACTACTTTTAACAAGTTCCACACTTGGAAAACTTTAACTACTTGGCTAAGGGTGTAAGAAATTTAATAAATTTGTAATGTGATAGACGATAACTGTAAATATATTTATCTTTTCATTTAGACTATTTTCTCATACTTTCAACAAGTTTCACACTTTGGAAATTCAATAATTAGGCCATGTTGTGGATACTAATTCAATAACATATCAGAGTCATTATGTAATTATATTTTGGAAAAAATGACATTATTGAAATGCTAGATACCTTTATAAATATAGTTAATCACATTATAAGTATAGTTAATCCCTGAAACCTCACAATTATTTTCTCAAAATAAAAAGGAAAAAAGAATTATCCTTGTGGAAGCTTTGACAGGTGATAACTCTCCAATTTTTATTATATTTGAGATATATTTTTTTATATATTTGGAGAGTTATCAATACAAAATTTTAAAAAATTCTGAGTTTAAAATAGCAAATTTAACAAATAATGCAATATCTTAGGGATTCCTGATAATGAGAATAATTTAATGTTTTTGGGAATTTTTATTTTTGCTTTATTCTATTTCCTTTTGTTTTTAATATTTTCTTATTTTTTTTAGGAAGCAATGAAAAGGAGAAGATCTTGATAAATCAAGAAGGGAAAAAGAAATATTAAAAGAAAAAGAAAAAACGCACATTGATCACCCAATTCATCCATTTACGCACACGCACATCCACATCCACATCCACATCCACATCCTTTGAGAATGCAAGCATGGAGATGCAAGACGCACACGTTCAGAGCACGAGGGCCAACGTTCAGCGGAGAAAAAAGGAGAGAAAGAAGGCGCATAGGGAGATTCATCTTCCATAAGTGTCTTCATCTTTCTTTTTCTCTCTTTATTTTTTATTTTCGTGTTCTTTGTGCTTTTCTTAAATATTATTATGTATTTAATTAAAGCCATGTGTGGCTAACTCTCTTTAGTCTATAGTAGCTATGAACTGATTTAAGGATTTGAGCATATTTGAACCAATTTTTATGTTTAATTTTAATTGTGTTAATTAAGTTTAAATTTATTGTCTACTTAATGCCTAATCAACATTAAGTATGAATGTGGGGAATTTAGGTTAACCTTGAGAGAAGGATTTATATTGAACCTTTAAATTGAATAATGTGAGATTAGAAATTATTCTAATTTGCCTTTATGATAGGAATATACCTACGGGACTCACATAATCAAATTAGAGTGAAATAATTCTAGTTAATGCCTTTTGAATAAGTATATAAAGAATAATATTTTGTTTGAGAGAGGGTTGTAGATGATCAGGAGACACTACAACTATTTAGACTCTAGATTAACAAATTAAAATTTAAATATATTTATTTGGGTAAAAACATGCTCTAAAACTTAAAGAAGGGATTAGCCACTCTAGGTTGCTTATGTCAATTAAAAGTTTCTAGGTTTTTTTAGAATCAATATTTTAATTCAATTGAATTTATAGTTTCATTATCGTATTTTAATTCACTCAACTTAAACAAAAATTAGATTTTTTATGCATCTAATTATAAAATTCACAGTCAACTTAAAAAATACAAGAAAACGATGTCAACAATTCAATCCACACTATTCACCAACTCCAAAAAAATAAAAATAGAAAATTTTAATAATTATTAATCTCAAACCCATTTAACAGCACTTTCCAAATTAATAATTTCAGTAGCATTTCCATATGAAAAATAAGACATTAATAAATTTAATATTACTCCAATTCAGCAACCTAAGAGTAACTCTACATTATCTACTATCAACATCTAAAGCATAATATCAATATATTCTAACACAAAACAACTTCACCATATATACAAATTTCATTTTTTTTAGAACAATACATAACTTTGATATATAATGTAAGAGTAAGTTCGGTTTTATTTCAACCCATAGCCCTTTCACAATACATAAACTATCATTTTAATATATTGAAGTATAAGTTAAAATGTAACATATTTATTTAACATAAAAAAACTGACTTTATAAGGAGGGAAAAAAACTGACCGAAAGACAAAGCGACGACAGTAACAACTTGAGAGGAGACCAAATGGAGCTCACTGCCCAAGGGGACTCGGGGGTGGTGCTTCGATTTTTTTGGGGGGGGGGGTCACAAC